>SJYC01047324.1:0-38384 GCA_006408675.1 Madoqua kirkii | reverse complement strand
CATCACTTCATGGGAAATAGATGGGGAAACAGTGGAAACAGTGTCAGACTTTATTTTGGGGGGCTCCAAAATCACTGCAGATGGTGACTGCAGCCATGAAATTTTAAAAGACACTCCTTGGAAGAAAAGTTGTGAGCAACCTAGATAGTATATTCAAAAGCAGAGACATCACTTTGCTGACTAAGGTCCATCTAGTCAAGGCTATGGTTTTTCCTGTGGTCATATATGGATGTGAGAGTTGGACTGTGAAGAAGGCTGAGTGCCCAAAGTATTGATGCTTTTGAACTGTGGTGTTGGAGAAGACCCTTGAGAGTCCCTTGGACTGCAAGGAGATTGAACCAGTCCATTCTGAAGGAGATCAACCCTGGGATTTCTTTGGAAGGAATGATGCTAAAGCTGAAACTCCAGTCCTTTGGCCACCTC
The DNA here is from genome assembly GCA_006408675.1 of Madoqua kirkii. Lineage (NCBI taxonomy): Eukaryota > Metazoa > Chordata > Mammalia > Artiodactyla > Bovidae > Madoqua > Madoqua kirkii. The sequence continues at coordinate 37,961 of SJYC01047324.1, read as the reverse complement.
ATGCGAAGAGTTGACTCACTGGAAAAGACTCTGATGTTGGGAGGGATTGGGGGCAGGAGAAGAAGGGGATGACAGAGGATGAGATGGCTGGATGGCATCATGGACTCGATGGACGTGAGTCTGAGTGAACTCTGGGAGATGGTGATGAACAGGGAGGCCTGGCGTGCTGTGATTCATGGGGTTGCAAAGAGTCGGACACGACTGAGCGACTGAACTGAACTGAACCGAACCGTGAACTTACAGATGTTCAAGCTGGATTTAGAAAAGGCATCATAACCAGAGATCAAACTGTCAACATCCGTTGGGTCATAGAAAAAGCAAGAGAATTCCAGAAAAACATCTACTTCATTGACTATTCCAAACCTTTGGCTGAGTGGATTATAACACACTGTGGAAAATTCTGAAAGAGATGGGAATACCAGACCACCTTACCTGCCTCCTGAGAAATCTGTATGCAGGTCAAGAAGTGACATTTAGAACCAGACATGGAAAAATGGTTTGATTCCAAATTGAGAAAGGAATGCGTCAAGGCTGTATGTTGTCATCCTGCTTATTTAACTTATGTGCAGAGTACATTATGAGAAATGCCTGGCTGGATGAAGGATAAACTGGAATTAAGGTTGCTGGAAGAATTATCAATAACCTCAGGTACTCAGATGACACCTCCCTAATGGCAGTAAGTAAAGAGGAACTAAAGAGCTTCCTGATGAAGGTGAAAGAGGAGAGTGAAATAGCTGCCTTAAAACTCAGCATTCAAAAAACAAAGATCATGGCATCCAGTCCCATCACTTCATGGCAAATAGATGAGGAAACAATGGAACCAGTGACAGACTTTATTTTCTTGGGCTCCAAAATCATTGCAGATGGTGACTGCAGCCATGAAATTAAAAGACACTTACTCCTTGGGGAAAAAGGTATGACAAACCTAGACAGCATATTAAAAGAGAGACATTACTTTAGCAACAAAGTTTCATATAGTCAAAGCTATGGTTTTTCCAGTAGTCATGTATGAATGTGAGAATTGGACTATAAAGGAAGCTGAGCACCAAAGAATTGATGCTTTTGAACTGTGGTGTTGGAGAAGACTCTTGAGAGTCCCTTGGGCTGCAAGGAGATAAAACCAGTCAATCCTAAAGGAAATCAATCCTGAATATTCATTGGAAAGACTGATGCTGAAGTTGAAGCTCCAATACTTTGGCCACCTGATGTGAAGAACTGACTCACTGGAAAAGACTCTGATGCTGGGGAAGATTGAAGGCAGGAGGAGAAGGGGACGACAGAGGATGAGATGGTTGGATGGCATCACCGACTTGATGGACATGAGTTTGATCAAGTTCCGGGAGTTGGTGATGGACAGAGAAGCCTGGTGCGATGCAGTCCATGGGGTCACAGGAGTTGGACGTGACTAAGTGACTGAACTGAACTGAGCAGGACACTTAGTCCAGGCTTTTGGTCAAACATTATCTTGATGTCTCTGAGAGGCTGTTTTTTTTTTTTTCTTTTCAGATGAGATTAACATTGAAATCTGTGGGCTTTGAGTAAAGCAGATTACACTTTATAATGTGAGTTATAATTTTCTCATCGGAAAAGTTGAAAGCCTGAGGAGTAGAACAAAGACTGGCCTCTCTCGAACAAGAGGGAATCCTGCCGGCAGGTGACCTTCAAACTAGAACTATACCAGTATCTCTTCTGGGTCTCAGCCTGATGGCCCTCACTGCAGATTTTGGACTTGCTAGCCTTCATAATCACACAAACCAACCTCCTAAAATCCATCTCTATCTATCTATCCTCTATCTCTCTATTACCTGTCTATCCATCTATTATCTGTTAGTGATCTATTTATCATTTATCTATCATTTATCTACTTATCTATCTAATCATCTGTCATTATCCATCTATCTAATCTATCATCTATCCATCTTCTATCTTCTATCCATCAATTTAGTCATCTCCCACGTGGCTCAGATGGCAAAGAATCTGACTGCAATGCAGGAGGCCCAGGTTCGATCCCCGAGTTGGGAAAATCTCCTGGAGAAGAGAATGGCAATCCATTCCAGAATTCTTGCCTAGGAAATCCCATAGACAGAGGAACCTGCCAGGCCACAGTCCATGGGGTCACAGAGTCGGACACAACTGAGTGACTAACAACCTCCTCCTCTATCTGTCTACCTACTCATGGTTCTTTTTCTCTGCACAAGCCCAGCTAATACAAATGGTATGATTCAAGATGGCCCCTGACATATACCAGGGGCTCAATGGGTAATAGGTTTATCCCTGCTTCCCCAGAGACACTCAAGCTCTTCATTGCACCATAGGAAGATGGTGGCCCCAAAGGCGCTAGGATTTGTCCACTACCTCAAAGTTCTGAGATCAACCAGGTAATCCACTTTGAATTTCACAATTTAAGGCGTGGAACATCTCCATGACTGGAGCGACCATTTCATTTTCTACAAAGACTCCCCTTGAAGGGACCTCAGAGTTTATCTGATCCACAAATGTATAAGGTGTTGATCTGAGAGCCAATACGGGTTGTTTTTTTTTGTTTTTCTGACACAAGGTTTTTTGTCTGTTTGTTTGTTTTGTTTTAATTATTAAAGATTTGGAAAGTGTCACATAAGCCTGGACTGCTGGTTTCTCTTGAGGAATTGGAAGTTCAGAGGACTTCAAGCAGGCCTATACTCTCACCTGGCAACGCTGGGGCTGCAGCTGAGAGGTCACCACCAGCACAGACAGGATACAGGTGCTGAGGGCATTTTACTAATTTATGTTTCCAGTCGACATCTGCAGACATTCAAGTCTGTGACGCCACATGTCTTCCAGCTCCTTCAATTAGAAAAGCAAAAACAGAGACCCAGAAAGGTCTGGTGTACTTGCAGAAGGTCATGGAGCTGGGATTTTTCAGAACTGGGTCTAGAACCCAGATCTTGCTTCCCAAATCCCTTAAAATATGTCTGTGCCAAGTGAGCACAAATCCTTTTACTGACGAATTAGGTGATTCCAAAGCTTTTCCTGTAAGACAATTATTTCAGTTATCGGATCAAGTTTAGTGTTAAAATGAATGCTGTTCTTTAAAATGGAGTAGATCATGACTTGTCTTACTCATCTCTGTGATTATAAGCCCAATTTGGAGTCAAGTCACACCTAACTCTTCCATTATTGTGGGCAAATTTGTCACCTTTTCATAACAGTTGTACAAATCACAAAGTGCAGTGGTGAAAACTAAATGAAATATTTCATGTAAACTGCTGAGTACCGGATCTGAATTATAGAAAGCATTCAACATGTGTTGTAGAATTAGGACCTCAGAGAAATTAAAATATGACAAAATAGCAGTGTAGCTAAAAAATATTTCATCTGCAAATATGTATAAGTTCACAGTGATCCCATCAATTCAAACTAAAAACCTCATTCGTCTTCTCTCAGTTTACATATTCATCCTTTGTAGTCATTTGGTCTAACCTGCAAAATATGATACATGTCAAAAAGAACTATTGATTAGAGTTAAAGATTGATTTGTGGTTATTTTCATCCTTAGAATATATTTCAGTAATATTGCATAGTCAGTATATTATGTTCAAACAAGACTTGAGTTAATTTCTTGTGCCTGGGTAGTTGATTTATCAGTAAGATGTACACTAGGGTCAGTTTGCTGCTTGTTTGTATTGATTTTAAGATCGCTTTATTTCATCCTTTATGATATAATTTTGGTTTTTAATATGGTATACTTGTTTCAACCAGTAAGGACTAGGTTCATGGAAATAAAGTGATGGAAAAGTGTTGTCTGTCTCTAAAACTTTAGAGGTGGAGATGGTAGAGGAAATATACATGTAAACAGCAGTCATGCTAAGTCACTTCGGTGTGTCTGAGTCTTTGCCATCCCATAGACTGTAGCCCCCCAGCCTCCTCTGTCCACGGGATTTTCCAGGCAAGAAGACTGGAGTGGGTTGCCATTTCCTCCTCCAGGGGATCTTCCTGATCCATGGATCAAATCTGCACCTCTTACATCTCTTGCATTGGCAGGCAGGTTCTTTGCCACTAGCACTACTGGGGAAGCCCAGTGCATCACTATAAACCATGTCCTGGAGGTAGGGAGGAAGGCTGAAGGGTCGTAGTGGTTTGACTGGTAAATGTGCTGTGCTCGGTCATTATCGTGTTCGACTCTGCGACCTCATGGACTGTAGCTCACCAGGTTCCTTTGTTCATGGGATTCTCCAGGCAAAAATACTGGAAAGGGTTGCCATGCCTTCCTCCAGGGGATCTTCCCAACCCAGGAATTGAACCTGGGTCTCCTGCATTGGAAGCAGATTCTTCACTAGCTGAGCTACAAAGGAAGCCCTCTTGTAGCTGACTGGTAGATAATAGGGGCTGAATAAAGCTTGCTGAATGAATCAGTGAAGAATCAATGAGTCAATTTATCATTTGGTGTGTGACTCAGTAGTAAAGAATCCGCCTGCCAATACAGGAGACACAATTTCGGTCTCTGGGTCAGGAAGATCTTCCAAGAGTGAAGCCAGCTCTTAGTGAAAGGTCTTGGGAGGATCTCTGGCCAGTCCTTTCAGGCGGGCAAGTAGTAACCACCTAGGATGATTCAAAGCCCACTAGGATGAGAGATGTGGCTGACCCAGCTGGTCGTCAAGAGAGCCACTCCCTGCCCTCTCCTCCACTGTCCATGAGGTCTCTGGGTCTCAGCTTCCCAACCAAGTAGGCTTGTCAAGCAATTTTCTCTAGAATAAAAACAGATTCCAACAGTATTTTTTGAATTAAAAAAAACTGAACTTGATGGTACTCTATGTGCCAAACACTGTTTTTTTTTAAATTATTTTATTTATTCTGCCATGTAGCAACATGAATCAGCCACAGGTATGTGTGGTATATGTTCATAGCTTGCCTCTTGAACCTCCCTCCCACCTCCCAGCCCAAGCACTGTTTATATCTATATATACACGTAGGCCATGCAGCTTACAGGATCTTAGCTTCCTGCCAGGGGACAGGACCCAGGCCATGGCAGTGAAAGTGCCAAGTCCTAACCACTGGGCCACCGCCTCAAGAGCTGGTCTGAGAATTGTGCAACTATCATCTCGCCTAAAGCTCAAACAACCCAAAGAGCTGGGCACCACTATCACCCCACTTTACAGGTAGAAAAGCTGAGCTCTGCTCTAGGCATTCTATGCCCCTCAGGATCCGGCGTCAGCTGGATCTGGTGACCGTGAACGTGAGGCCGGCGTGGGAGGCGAGGGCCCCGCTCTGAGATTCTCCAGGCAAAAATACTGGAAAGGGTTGCCATGCCTTCCTCCAGGGGATCTTCCCAACCCAGGAATTGAACCTGGGTCTCCTGCATTGGAAGCAGATTCTTCACTAGCTGAGCTACAAAGGAAGCCCTCTTGTAGCTGACTGGTAGATAATAGGGGCTGAATAAAGCTTGCTGAATGAATCAGTGAAGAATCAATGAGTCAATTTATCATTTGGTGTGTGACTCAGTAGTAAAGAATCCGCCTGCCAATACAGGAGACACAATTTCGGTCTCTGGGTCAGGAAGATCTTCCAAGAGTGAAGCCAGCTCTTAGTGAAAGGTCTTGGGAGGATCTCTGGCCAGTCCTTTCAGGCGGGCAAGTAGTAACCACCTAGGATGATTCAAAGCCCACTAGGATGAGAGATGTGGCTGACCCAGCTGGTCGTCAAGAGAGCCACTCCCTGCCCTCTCCTCCACTGTCCATGAGGTCTCTGGGTCTCAGCTTCCCAACCAAGTAGGCTTGTCAAGCAATTTTCTCTAGAATAAAAACAGATTCCAACAGTATTTTTTGAATTAAAAAAAACTGAACTTGATGGTACTCTATGTGCCAAACACTGTTTTTTTTTAAATTATTTTATTTATTCTGCCATGTAGCAACATGAATCAGCCACAGGTATGTGTGGTATATGTTCATAGCTTGCCTCTTGAACCTCCCTCCCACCTCCCAGCCCAAGCACTGTTTATATCTATATATACACGTAGGCCATGCAGCTTACAGGATCTTAGCTTCCTGCCAGGGGACAGGACCCAGGCCATGGCAGTGAAAGTGCCAAGTCCTAACCACTGGGCCACCGCCTCAAGAGCTGGTCTGAGAATTGTGCAACTATCATCTCGCCTAAAGCTCAAACAACCCAAAGAGCTGGGCACCACTATCACCCCACTTTACAGGTAGAAAAGCTGAGCTCTGCTCTAGGCATTCTAGCCCCTCAGGATCCGGCGTCAGCTGGATCTGGTGACCGTGAACGTGAGGCCGGCGTGGGAGGCGAGGGCCCCGCTCTGTGCTTCCACAGGCACCACCCCTTTCTGTTATTTCTGGTCCCAGAAGCAACAGCAGCCACATCTGGCAGGGACACAGTGACAGCTGAGTGTCCCTGGGGCAAGGACGACCCCTCGACCTGACCTGTCTGTGGAGTCCTTTGCGATGTTGCCCTTTTAAAAAATATTGCAGATTCATCTGCCTGTGGCCGGCCCTGGTTTGGCGTGCGGGGTTTTTGCCGCAGTGCGCACATTCTCTAGCGGCGCTTCAGGACTTAGTAGCGTAGCTGTGGCGTGTGGCCGTAGTGGCATCTGGGATCTTAGTTCCTAAACCAGGGATCGAATCCACATCTCCTGAATAGCGAAGTGGATTTTTTACCACTTGAGCACAGGGGAAGTCCTGGATGGTTGCTCTTGACTAAGTGGCTTCCAAACTGTTCTCCTACCTTCCTGGGAAACCTGCCAGCCTCTGAGCTTCCCTAGAAAATGCATTTCTGGCCGGAGCTGTATTCAGTTGTTGCAGCTAAGGTCACTGGTTGATACACATGTTTGACGAACCTTCTTCGGTTTCTCTTCTCTGCAGGTCTGCAGTGGTTCACAATTCCAAACACTGTTTCACAGTTACGTTCCTTATTAATAGTCATACATTTCACTATCTCATCACATCGACTTCTGGGAGGTCTCAAGTGAGGTTTCTTAACAGGACAAAGATGTATCATCACGTGATTCTCCAGGTCTTCAACAGACTATGTGCACCCCGCTGAGCATCTGTTCCCACCTCCCCCATCCCCAAGACATCCACAGTGACCATCCATCCTCTTTCCGGCTGCCCGACTCACTTAACCTTGGGGTGGGCTGGGCGAGAGGCTGTGTTGTCTTTGGAAGAGCATCTCCAGCTTGTTTGATTCTTCCTCCAACCCCATAGACAACTGTGGCAGGTTTTTTCCCCCAGCTTTATTGAGGTATAATGATGAATAAATATTGATATATATTTAAGGTGTACAATGTGACATTTCGGTTTACATATCCATTGCTCAATGATGATCACAATTAAGCTAGTTAACACATTCATCATCTTGCATAGTTACCTGTGTGTGTGTGTGTGTGTGTGTGTGTGGTGAGAAAATTTGATATTTATTTTGTTGTTGTTGTTCAGATGCTCAGTCATGTCCGACTCTTTGTGACCCTGTGGACTGCAGCACACCAGGCTTCCTTGTCTACCACCAACTCCCAGAGTTTGCCCAAACTCATGTTCATTAAGTTGGTGATGCCATCCAGTCATCTCATCCTCTGCCATCCCCTTCCCCTCCCACCTTCAATCTTTCCCATCATCAGGGTCTTTTCCAGTGAGTCGGCTCTTCACATTAGGTGGCCAAGTATTGGAGTTTAGCTTCCCTAGTCACTGTGTCTCTAGAACTTTCTCATCTTATAACCAGAAGTTTACAACACCCTTTGACCAGCATTGCCCTGTTTCCCACCCCTCCAGCTCTGATAGCCACCTTTCCATTTGTTGTCATTGCGAATTTGACTTTCTTAGATTCCACACATAAGTGAGGGCAAGCAGTTTTTCCAGACACAATTGTTTTTTAAAAGAATAAATCCACAAGGTCCTTTATTATTCAGTATTTGCATAATTCATTGATATCTGTTGTAAATGTATTCCAAACTGGAGAGTCATAGATGTTAATGAACTTTCTCACTGGGTCACTTGTCTTTTAATCCGCTGTTTTCACTATCTTGTGCTGTTTGCACTTTGCTTAAATGATTTTTTTTAAAAGCATGATGAGCCAATTTGAATTAAGTTCAAGGATAAACGCTGTGTTAGGGATCAATTCAAACCCTTCTGTGCTTTGTGAGTGTGATCTGAGCCCAGAAACTGAGTCCCTGATTGATATAAAAAACATATATTCAAATGATGGCTAGCACTGTTTACAATAGCTAATACAAAGAAGCAACCTAAACGTCCATCAGCGGCGGAACGGATGAAGAAATGTGGCATGTCTATACAAGGGAATATCACTCGGTCATTAAAAAGAATGTGAAGTAACGCCATTTGCAGCACCATGGATGGGCCTAGAGATTTGTTGTACTGTGAGAAGTGAGGCAGATGAGAAAGAGGCATATCAGAAGCTACTGGGGACAGGTGGGAGAGGGAGAGCTAGGGAGTTTGGGGTTGACCTATTGTTGTTTAGTCACTCTGTCGTGTCCGACTCTTTTGGGACCCCCATGGACGGGGGCCAGCCCAGCTCCTCTGTTCATGGGATTTTCCAGACAAGAATACTGGAGTGGGTTGCCATTTCCTTCTCCAGGCAATCTTTCTGTCCCATGGACTGAACCCATGACTCCTGCACTGCAGACAGATTCTGTACCACTGAGCCACTTGGGAAGACTACTCCTCTATTTAAAATGGATAACCAACAAGGTCTTACTGTGTATAGCACAGGCAGCTCTGCTCGATGTTATGTGCCAGCCTGGATGGGAGGGCAGTTTGGGGGAGAATGGATACATGTATACGTGTGGCTGGGTCCCTTCACGGTTCACCTGAACTGTCACAACATTGTCAATCGGCTATACTCCAGTAGGAAATAAAAAGTTTAAAAAATGATGGTTAATGTAGCAAAAAGAAATTAATTGCTTCATTATTTAAACACTGTGGGAAAATGTTAGGCTAACATTGCATTTATAAAATGCTGTCTTTTTCTAATTCCTTTTTATTTTTTGATTAATTTTTATTGGTGTACAGTTGCTTTACAATGTCATATTCATTTCTGTTGTAGAACAAAGTGAATCAGCCATACATATACACATATTCCGTCTTTTTAAATAGCTTATCTTTTATTTATGGGAAGCTGCTATATAACACAGGGAACCCAGCCTGGTGCTCTGTGACAACTTAGGGGGATGGGATGGAAGTGGGGGTTGGGAGGCAGGCTCAAGAGGGAAGAGATATACTTACGACCAATCAAGCTATCCTATGGCAGAAATCCACACAACATCGTACAGCAGTTATCCTCCAATTAAATAAATAAATACAAATGCCTTTTAAAGTTACGCTGTAGGTTTATTTTAAGTTTGCTTCATACAATTTTAATTTGCCATATAAAACTTGTATTCATATAAACAACCATTTGCCCTTTAAAAAGCCACAAAAACACAGAGTCATTCGGCACCATGTGGATTCTACCTGAGATGCTCAAGTCACAGTTTTTGGAGTGGTCCTCAGGAGAAACTGCCTGCCAGGGAGTCAGCACGGCTCCCAAGGCATCTCTTCCAGCAGGGAGTGTGCAGGCTTGGGTGAGCTTGTTTCCATCGAGAGTTGAAAGGCACAGAAAGTTGTTGAGCAGAAAAGAATGTATTTTTCCAAAATATTTGATATATACTTGGCTTTGTCTGCCAAGTATATAAGAGACACAGATGTGGTGTGAAACAGGTCAACACAAATGGGACTAAGAAAGACCTACTAAATGCAGCAGCTCTATGGACTGAGAAAAACGTGTGTACACATACATACATATACACACATACGTGCATATGTGTATCCTTCCAGCTATCAGAACTGTGTTTGAAAGTGTGCCTCAAATGTTATCAGGTCATAAACCATTTGAGAAGGAAAACAGTGCTCCTTGAGGAGCTGGAAAAGGGAAAGGAGGCTACGGTTCATTCCCAGAGCCTTTGGGTGAATATGGTGGTATATAAAATTTGGGACAGTAACAGGATTTTTCTAGAGCACACAGGAATGAAGTGGGGAGACAAGGCATAGCTGGTTTAGGAGTAAAAATGAGGTTTGATGAGCAATCAGCAATTTGGTAGAGATGTCATTTATAAGAAGAGGGATATAGAGAATCTACTTATGGAAAAAGTCCTTAGGGCTAGAGACACATGATTCAGTCACTGAGTCGTATCTGACTCTTTCGACCCTGTGGACTGGAGCCCGCCAGGCTCCTCTGTCCACGGGATTTTCCAGGCAAGAGTACAGGAGTGCATTGCCATTTCCTCCTCCGGGGATCGTCCCAGCCCAGGGATGAAACCAGCGTCTCCTGCACTGCACGTGGGTTCTTTGCCAGCTGAGCCACCAGGGAAGGGCCCTGATGCATGGTCCATGGCAAAGATGCAAAATCAGAACTTCAGGAGAGCGGAGGCACGGACGAGCACCGTGCTAACGGAGACACAAAGGTGGTGAGGAGCGAAGAGCACCTCAGCCCCGCCGCCTCCCGGGCCCTCAGGGCGCTCCGCGGCAGGCGTGACAACCGGGGACCAGCCTCCTCTTCGGTCTCCGCCGGCTTTGACCTTAAGCACTCAAATGAGTCTTTTTGAGGGGAAGAGTCTCACAAATTGATTTTTACTCTATCCATTTCATCACTGAAAGGAGATGTAAAGGACAAAACTTTCCTGACACAGGGAGCCACCTCATGGGGCATCCTGGTAAACAAGGAAGGTACATTAAAGGATCTGGAACTCAGCAAGCTAGCCCAACAATAAGGCAGAGTCTTGAGAAGAAAAACAGCTGGGTTGCCCAGTGGATTAGCAGGGACCTATTTCTGAAGACGTTCTGCAGGTAGGCAGAAGGCAAGATTGAACCTTAACCAGAACTGGTCCCTAGCATCTATTTTCATGCCCAGCCAAGACCACATCCCACGAAAAAGTGGAGAATGGGCTGGTGAAGAATCCCTGCTCGGATGGAGGTGGCGGTAGCTGTAAGGACTCCTGCTGGGAACTGGACTGTCAATCAAAGGGCAGGCAGAAGGGCGTCTTGGATGTTCTCGTGATTTCTCACTTGTGACTCACTGTGTTAGACTGTCTTTTCTGTCATCTTCTTTAGTTTTCACCACACTCAGATGAGGGTAAATTTATAATCCTTATTTAAGTGACAAAGAAGCTGAAGTTCAGAGAGATTAGGTATTTCATTCTAAAGCACAGAGCGATGCCAAAATATGGACCCAGAAACATCTGACTCCAAAATGTATGCTGTTTTCAAAAAACCGACTGGGCTCCCTGAAGGATTTCCAGATGAGTTTATTAATTCTCCACTCCATGCATCTTATGTTTTGACAAAAACTACAAAGAACTAGAAAATATCTGGATGTTTAAAACTTAAGCAACACATTTTGAAATAACAACTAAATCAGAAAATATTTTTAAATTATGAGGAAAAGAGACATAACAAAAATTTTAAGAACTGCAGCTAAGGCAGCACTCAGAAGAAAAGTTATAGTACTAAAATGCAGTTTGAGTAGTGCAAACTCAGTGACCTCAATTTCCATCTTAAGAAGCTGAATAAGGAAATGCAAAGAAATTAGAATCTATCTCTAATAATACAGAGAAAAGGAAAACCTAAATAAGTAGAATGAGAAAATCAACAGAAGCAAATGTTGGTTCTTTAAGAGCAGTAAAAATGATCATTCCCAAGCAAGACTAATCAAGTAAAATTCAAGTGAGAAACAAACTGTCAGCATCAAGAACAAATAAACACATTTTAACCGACTCCTACATAAGACACAGAGATGAGAAGCAAGGAAGAGGATGAAAAAATGTACCTGCTTTGAAGCCACGCAGAAAAATCAGATTTCAGATTCTACTGTATTCAATTTAATCCAATATACATTCATTAGAAGAGAACACGAGGACTATCAATCTAGTATTATCTGCCTAGGAAGGACAAGCACGTGAATTTTTGAAATAAAGTTGAGTTCAAATTCATTCTCTGCCTTGACCTAAATGTATGACTTCTGGGAAATTATATAAACTTTCTGAACTTATTCTTCTCATTTAGCGAATGGAGGATAGTCATATCAACCTCACAGGGCTGTTGGAAGGATCAGAGAAAAACAACAAGCACAGGAGTAACTTACAGCCTACAGAATGTAACATGACCCACAGCCATGGCATCTATAGTTTATCTGTAGGAAAGATACAAAAATATATCCTGAGGTAAGGTCATTCATTTTGATATGTGACCTTTGCTGAAAAGTCTGGGCATTTATTTTTCTCGACCGGCCAATAGGTTTGGAGAGGTCATTCTTCAACAGAGAGGATGTTACCAACATATTAGCAATATAAAAGAATCATATGAAAAAAAATTTTTTTTAAAAAGACTGTATAAAATATCTACTCTAACTTTATACTAGAATTAGTTTTTCTTCACTATTAGATCAAGATAAAAACTATGTCAATAGCACAAGTTATTTTAAGATCCCGGAGGAAAAGGTTTCCATCTCTGGTGTTAATTTTATAACAAAAGTTTCCCCCCCAAAGTCCCAACTTTCCACCAGCATGTCTCCTGAGTCGTGTGTGTTGATCTGTACTGTCAGGGCTCAACCATGCTGATTGACTCATCTGCAAGATAAATCCTCAGAATCTTCAAAGAAACGTGTCCCTGCTATGATAAGAAAGAAAAAAGGTCAAGAGGCAGTACAATACACCCCTTGGTCAACTTGCCAATGAAAGAAGGCCCTTCGTTAATGGCCAAAGTATGCATAGACCACTTAGCACCCACACAAGCTCCTTCTGCAGCAGTGAAAATGCCAAGAAAGGTCAAGTCCAAGAGTGAATGACTGAAACTACAGCCCAATGTAGCTTCACTTCATGTGCAAAGCCATAGAAATGGATAACTGATGTTTGATGATAATATGTGGAGATGGGAACAAATGTCTGGCCCACACATGTCACAGAGAGCTGTTGTGAACCTCAGCTGATGGTCAAGAAACAGCAGAAAGTGAAGTCACTCAGTCGTGTCCAACTCTTTGTGACCTCATGGACTGTAACCTACAAGGCTTCTCTGTCCATGGGATTCTCCAGGCAAGAACACTGGAGTGGGTTGCCATTTCCTTCTCCAGGGGATCTTCCCAACCCAGGGATCGAACCTGGGTTTCCGGCATTGGAGGCGGACGCTTTAACCTCTGAGCCACAGAAGCAGCACCAAAGAGGAGAGACTCCATGTTTTCCTTTGAGGATTGGCTTTCTCTTCTTCAAAGACTTCTTGAGGAAGTGTTGGGTCAAAGCATCGGGCAGCAAGAGGCCATAGACTCTCTAGAAGAGGGCTGGTTGCCATCAGCCAGAGGACCCCGAGTTTTTGCACAGAATACCTCCTATAGTATCAGCAGGTGAATGACTCTGGTTTTCATAAAAATCAAATCACAAAGCCACGGAGTTCAGCGGGAGTGGCTGGCACATAGTGGAGGGCGTTGTCTAGTGGGGGTAGAGTGGTTCCTTAAGTTGCAGTCAAATCTGATTTTGTTAAATGTGAGTCAAGAAAGAGAGAGAGCCTTACATGTAGCTAGCAGCACCCCTGGGCTTCTAGGATGGACCGTCTCAGGCTCATCTCTAGCCTCTGTCGTGACCAGCTGGGCACACTGGCTCTAAGTAGAGTCATCCATCCTCATCCACATTGTGATCTAGGATCCCCCACATGAATATGTGTGTGTGTGTGTGTGTGTGTGTGTGTGTGTGTGCATGCTCAGTCGTGTCTGACTCTTTGAGACCCCATGTCTTATAGCCTGCCAGTCTCCTCTGTCCATTCTCATCTGGAATATTCCAGACAAGAATACTGGAGTGGGTTGCCATTTCCTACTCCAGGGGATCTTCCTGGCCCAGGGGCTGGACCCTCATCTCTTATGTCTCTTGCACTGGTAGGTGGGTTCTTTATCACTAGTGCCACCCAGAAAACCCACGTGAATACATTCTAGGTGGGAAAAGTATCCTCAACCTCAAGAAATAATGCTATGGTAGGAGTCTACAGTCGACATCTATATCCATGACATTCATTTTGAGCTCTTCTAGAGACAAGCAAGTTTCTTGCAAAGTCATCAAATTGTTAGATACAACAGTTCCATACAATAGGGAACTGTTAGACACAACAGGGGACCCTGAGGGTCTGGTTATGCTGAATATATCAAGACCTCGTGGTTGGAGCAAACCAGCAGTGATTTAAAATATGGTCCCTAAGTTTAAGGTCACATGAACTGATGCTTGAGCGACAGGTGCTGGCCTCCTATGTAGCTCACTCCACAAGTCCAGGTGGGAAGGTATACTTAATTACCTCTGCAAGGTAAAGGATGAGTGAGCTCACCCAGAACCTATAGTTTGGGCCACTCATGAAAAAAAAGTGAATGGTTAATGTAAGGAAAGAGATAAAAGTGTTTTGTGAATGACTCACTTATATTCCCTGATCTTGTCCTGGGTTTTCACATTCCATTCTCTCAATGCAAAAGATCTTTAAGTAACTCAGACTCGTCAGATGCCCACCATGTCTCTTCTATGGGTGTTCGTTTGTTCTGTTTCCCCATCTAACTGCTGCAGAAAGCTCGTTATTCTCTGGCAGTTTCCAGAGAGAAGCCAGCTGTTCATGGGGAATTCAGGTCATTGGAGAGACAAAGACTTCAGGGAATGTTCCTTGAATCTGTCCCCCTGTCTTTCTGACACGACTGGTGGGGAAGGGTGGTGACAGGGAAGTGACGGGAAGCATTTCGGCTTTGACATTCTTTGAGAAAGTATTTCTCCCTGCATCTGTTCTATGGGAACTGAATGTCCCATATCTATCTGTCATGTATGGGAAAACTTCCAAAGTTGCTTTTGGCACAGATCTCTGCCTGGAGTTAAATATTGACCACACGTCTTAAAAATAGTGTGGGGTCTCAGTTATGATAACAGAGTCGCAGGTGATTTTAAAAAACATATACTTGCATACAGGGTTATCGTTACCATCTTTCTAAATTCCATATATATGTATTAGTATACTATATTGGTGTTTTTCTTTCTGGTGTATAGAACAGTCTTCTGGACTCTGTGGGAGAGGGAGAGGGTGGGATGATTTGGGAGAATGGCATTGAAACATGTATGATATCATATATGAAACGAATTGCCAGTCCAGATTCGATGCATGATACTGGATGCTTGGGGCTGGTGCACTGAGATGACCCAGAGGGATGGTACAGGGAGGGCGGAGAGAGGGGGGTTCAGGATGGGGAACACGTGTATACCTGTGGCGGATTCATGTTGATGGATGGCAAAACCAATATAATATTGTAAAGTAATTAACCTTCAATTAAAATAAATAGATTAAAAAACAAAACAAAACCTGCACTTGGGGCATCCCTGGTGGTACAGTGGCTAAGAATCCACTTGCCAGTGCAGGGGACATGGGTTCGATCCCAGGTCTGGGAAGATCCCACATGCCGTGGAGCAAATAAGCCCGCGTGCCGCCAGCTACTGAGCCCCCCACACCCTGGAGACTGGGAGCCCCGGCAAGAGAGGCCACTGCAGTGTGAAGGCCGCTCCCCACGGCTCGAGACAAGCTCACACGGCAACGAGGACCAGCGTGGCCAAAAATAAACAAATAACTAACACTTTTGAAAACAAGAAAAAATATATATATATATATCTGTAATTTAAACTTTTCTCCAATAAATATGTGTTACGGGTAAACAGTTTTAAGAGTCTACATTTTAAAATTAGAAAGCCATGAAGCTTGCTCTTTATGATTGAGATTATGGCTGCAGGTGCTGCTCTACCCTCTACCCTCTAAATCAAGGGTCAGGGAGGCCAAGCTAGGAAGTCTTAGAAATCAGCCCGTCCATTCCAGTGTATAGATGATGGACTGAAGCCCGGAAAGGGCGGTGGGCTTTAAGGAGAATAAATGTGGAGGCTTGAAGTCAGGCCTCCTGTCTGTTGTGAGTGTCTGCT
The DNA here is from genome assembly GCA_006408675.1 of Madoqua kirkii. NCBI lineage: Eukaryota > Metazoa > Chordata > Mammalia > Artiodactyla > Bovidae > Madoqua > Madoqua kirkii. Next base: position 22,018 of record SJYC01047324.1, on the reverse strand, counting down.
TAAAGCCCCCTGAGCAGATCTGAGTGTTGGTGTCCAGAGGAGCTGGGCACCCAGGGAGCTGACCTGGGTGTGAGCTGAGCTGTTCATGTCTGTGTGTAAGCCATGAAGTGCCAGGCATCTACAACTGAGACCCAACCAAAGAATCCTCACCTGCAAGATATGGCAAGTCACAAGGCTTTTATAAATCCTTTGCTTTTGGCAAACTGTGCTTCCACACCCCCTGAAAGTCAGGAGCTCTGGGTCACACCTCTCACATGGGAAAGCAGGAAAGATGCCCTCAAGCCTGGGTGACCTTTAGAAGCAAATCACTGTAGAGTTGCGTGGGGAAGGACGAGGAACAGGGCGGGGGAGCATCAGAAGGCCAGTGGCTGGAAATGGCTTCTGGGCCAAGCTGGGAGAGGGGCAGAGTTCACTGAAGATCACCACCCAGACCACCGTCAAGGCCCAAGGGAAGAGCGTCTGCACGTGCGGGAAAGCATCAGTTACCTGAGATTATCCTGGCAGATAAATCTGACATTTCTTTCCCTTAAGATGGACTTCAGTTCCTTTATAGAGGAGCCAGAGCATGAGTCACTGGAGGAAAGAAGAAGAAAGTGTCAGAATAACAAGAGCTCACAAGCATTTCCTGGGAGTCGCTTGGTTTCTTCCAGGAGGCGGGCCCTGGGCAAGGCCCTCGGCTGAAACCGTGAAGTGGAGGGAGCTCCAGGGAGCTCACAGGTCCGCAGCAGAGTCAAAGGTGTGCACTAGGTAGAAACCTACCACTGAGACACAGTTAAGAGACTGCCGAGCGAGTGAAAGTGGCTCAGTCGTGTCCAGCTCTTCGCCACCCCATGGACTTAGTCCCTGGGATTCTCCAGGCCAGAAGACTGGAGTGGGTAGCCTTTCCCTTCTCTAGGGGATCTTCCCAACCCAGGGATCAAACCCAGGTCTCCCACATTGCAGGCGGATTCTTTACCAGCTGAGCCACCAGGGAAGCCCAAGAATACTGGAGTGGGTAGCCTATCCCTTCTCTAGAGGAACTTCCCAACCCGGGAATTGAACCTGGGCCTCCTGCTGAGCAGATTCTTTACCAGCTGAGCTATGTTGGGATGGGGTAAAGGCAGAGTAAGGCCCCATTCATTTCCTGAGCCAGTTTTTTCTCAGTGCATCCATCCCTGTGACTGTGGATTCTTTCATGGGCTGTTCCTGAAATAAGCCTGAGAATATATAGGCGTACAGAGCAATGACACATACCGGGGAGGTTCTCCAGGGTCATGCACCAGCCACGCCTGCAGTGTAACCATTGGCTTCAAGTTAGGGGCTTCCACTTGTCCAAATATGCTAAGAGAGAAGAGACACAGAACACTGTTAACCCCAGACTGAACTGTTGGAGCCCCCACAGCTCCTGTGAAAAGTCATCAGTGGGGTGTCACTGGTTAGAACCTACCGTGTGGAAGTGACCCATGATTTGCATCAGAATCAGCCGCCTTTACTTATTCAGGATGACCCCAAATAAGTAAGATTCTCAAAATAAGGGTCTTCATCTGTACACTGATGCTGATTCCTTACATACTTGCTATTCCAAGAAGCTATAATTCTCTTACACTCGCTTAGACCAAGGTGAGGAGCTCATTAGAATCGCAGAATCTCTGCCCACCACCACCTGCTGAATCAGAGCCAGCAGCCCAACAATTCTCAAGTGATCCCCATGCACAGTGAGTGTGAGAAGCGTGTCGCTGAAAGACCCCCATGTCCTGCTCTGACCCCAGCCCTCAGCTCTCCCCACTAGGCTCCACTACTCCTGTTGCAAGTACTGGGCCCCTAATATCAGATTACAAAATTTTGGAAGGTTCACACTTGCACCTAAAAGCCCAAAAGGCTCCCTACTGGACTCAACATTAACAGAGGACGAGGAGGGGCTTCTCTGGTGGTCCAGTCGTTAAGAATCCGCTTGCAGTGCAGGAGACGTGGGTTCAAACCTTGGTTGGGGAACTAAAGTCCCTATGCCATGTGGGCAACTGCAACTAAGATAGGATGTAGCCAAATGCTGCTGCTGCTGCTGCTGCTAAGTCGCTTCAGTCGGGTCCGACTCTGTGCGACCCTATAGACAACAGCCTACCAGGCTCCGCCCCTGGGATTCTCCAGGCAAGAACACTGGAGTGGGTTGCCATTCCCTTTTCCAATGCATGAAAGTGAAAAGTGAAAGTGAAGTCGCTCAGTCATGTCCAACTCTTAGCAACCCCATGGACTGCAGCCCACCAGGCTCCTCTGTCCATGAGATTTTCCAAGCAAGAGTACTGGAGTGGGGTGCCATTGCCTTCTCCGATGTAGCCAAATAAATATTAAAAAAAAAAAAAAAAAGAGGAAAGAAGGAAGATTCATCTGGAGCATCTGGAATGCCGGGTGGTGACACTTAAGTCACTCAGTAATGTCCAGCTCTTGTGACCCCATGGACTGTAGCCTACCAGGCTCTTCTGCCCATGGAGAGAAATACAGTGGAGCGAGTTGCCATTTCCTTCTCCAGGGGATCTTCCAAACTCAGGGATCAAACTCACATCTCCTGCACTGGCAGGCAGATTCTTTACCGCTGAGCCACCTGGGAAGCCCCTGGGGCACATAATATATGTTCCCTCATCTCAATCAGCCTTATCCAGAGAAAGGTTGAAGCAAGACTGGAAAGGTATGCAATGTGGCAGAACCTGAAAGTGCAGAAGAGGGTCAGCGGAGAAAAGCCAGGGTGAGACCAGAGTCAGTGGTGTGGGCGAAAGGAGATATTCAACCAGCACTTCCTCTGTCTGGCATGTGGCCCCGCATTTTTCATACACCCTCCCAGTCCATCTTCACATCACCAGCACCTCCTCAGGTACACAGAGACTAGTGGGGCCCTACTAAGGTCACCTAGGTAAGATGTCACGGCCTCTGGAGTCCCCGCTTTTAACTGTGACAGTAGACTGCTGACGCTGCCTGCAAGGACGGAGTGCAGCTGAGAGGCAGGGCAGAGCTCCTGCTGTCCTCAGCAGACTCGCTGGGACCCGTACTGTCCAGGGAGGGGAGAGGGGTCCTGGGTAGATGTTCGTGGACAAGAAGACTTCAGACAAGCAGAAGGAAAAAGACAGCTCATGTGGGGAAATATGGGGCCCGTACTGTCCAGGGAGGGGAGAGGGGTCCTGGGCAGATGTTCGTGGACAAGAAGACTTCAGACAAGCAGAAGGAAAAAGACAGCTCATGTGGGGAAATAGGGTGAGCAAAGGGAAATGGGCAGGATTGGGTGTTACGAGAGAGACAGAGTGGGTGTGCTCAGCCAGTCGAGCCCAACGCTTTGTGGCCCCGTGGACTGGAGCTCGCCAGGCTCTTCTGTCCATGGGATTCTCCAGGCAAGAATACTGGAGTGGGTGGCCATTTCCTCTTCCAGGGGATCTTCCTGACCCAGGAATTAAACCCACGTCTCCTGTGTCTCCTGCACTGGCAGGCAGATTCTTCACCACTGAGCCACCTCGGAAGCTCTACAGGAGACAGAGCTGCTGCTAAGTTGCGTCAGTCGTGCCTGACTCTGTGCGACCCCAGAGATGGCAGCCCACCTGGCTCCTCTGTCCCTGGGATTCTCCAGGCAAGAACACTGGAGTGGGTTGCCACTGCCTTTTCCAATGCATGAAAGTGAAAAGTGAAAGTGAAGTCGTTGAGTCATGTCTGACTCCTAGCGATCCCATGGACTACAGCCTACCAGCTTCCTCTGTCCATGGGATTCTCCAGGCAAGAGAACTGGAGTGGGGTGCCATTGCCTTCTCTGACAGGAGAGAGAGAGCAGGTCTCAAAAAGCTAAGAGGAAGAGGTGGATCCCGTGCAAGAACCTTTAGCGAATTTTAAACAATGGAGAAACTGGACCAAAGTTTTGACTTAGAAAGACAAAAATCTCACCAAAGAATACATGTTACCTTTTGTAGCCCACATCTTCAGTCCCGAAGTTCGACATGAAAAGTATATTCTTCTAAAGGTGAAAGAGCCAGTAGGAGACTGTGTTAGCCCTGACCCACTGGAGGCAAAGGGATAAGTACCTCATTTTATTAAAGGCGTTGTCGAGCGACGCATTGAGCATCACCTGGACTGCACCACAGGCACTTTCTGCAAACTTAAAAACAGAAACACCATTCCTCAGCGTGCAGACTTAATGCCAGTCCCCAGCAGGTCCATCCCCAACAGCTCTTAACATCAGCGGGTGAAAGAGCAGCTGCCCGTAGGGTTCTACCTCAGACGTTTATCCCAAATTACTGGAGGGCATATGCTTCCCTCCGGAGTTCTGGAAGCCATTGTTCCAATCTGTGTCTGAACAATGAAGTTCAGCCTCATCGCTGCTAAGCTGGCAGTTCAGAGGGTCCAGATGAGTAAGAACAGTATCATTGCCAGAGAAAGATGGTAACATTGCTTTCCTATCACCACGCACTGTAGACACCATACCTCTTATTCAGTGGGAGCAGACCCTTCAGCAGTAAGAAAGGAAGAAAGACAACAGAAAATGCCGAGGAGAAAGAAACTGTGACAGACGGTGGCCCTGAAGGCTGCACAGGCATCCTGAGGAATGGAGAATGAATGAACGACTGGATATTTTTGAACATGGGGTTTTAGTTCTTCATGCAACAAAGATTCAGCTGGAATCTCCCCTAGATGCTGGGGAAAATAAGATGAACAAAAGTATGTGATCGAGGGAGGGGAGAACGGATACATGTATGTGTATGGCTGAGTCCCTTCACTGCCGCCTGAAACTCATAACATTGTTTGTTAACAGGCTATATGCTAATACAAAATAAAAGCACTATGCAATCTACTGTGGCTTCCAGGAGGCCCACCCAGACCCCTGGGACTATCTGCATCCCCTTCTCATGTTACCCAGCTCTAGGGCATTGTGATGATGAGTTTAACGTGAGTTTAGCCCCGGGAACTGAGAGCTGTGAGCCTGGCCGGCCCACCCACCTCCACAGCCTGGAGCCTTGCAGCCAGGGTGGGCGCCCAAGGAAAGTCCATGGACGGAGAACAGGGAAGAAGAGCAAGATGCCCAAACATCGCCCGGTAGGGGAGGGGTTGAGGCAGGCGCACACGGCAAGGCCAGGGCAGGGCTGCTGTAGCGATCCAGTGGTTAGTGATCTGCCTGCCAGTGCAGAGGACACGGGTGCAGTCCCTGGTCTGGGAAGACCCCACATGCTGCAGCGCAATGAAACCCACGCACCACAACTTCTGAAGCTCCTGAGGCCAGAGTCTGTGCTCCGCAATAAGCGAAGCCACACCAGTGAGAAGTCCTCACACTGCCACTAAGCAAGCCTGGGGGCAGCAGTGATGACCTCGCACAGCCAAAAATAAATAAATCAATAAAAGCATTTTAAAAATCAGCACAAAAGCAGCTCAGAGTGAGGCCAGAAATATAGAGACAGAGGGGAAGATGGTATTTCCCAGCGTGAATTCTGGATCAGGAGTTAGACATCTTGGGACAAACACCCACGTTTGCCACTTGCTGTATCTCTTTAGTGGAATGCTTATTTACCTGCACCTCCATTTTGTTATCTGTAAAATGGGTGTGATACTCAAAGTGCCTGCTTCTCAGAGTTCTTGCGAGGATGCATGATTTTAATCCACATAAAACCCTGAGGACTACACCTAGCACACAGTAAATGGTCTGCAAATGTAGATTAATAAGACTATCCCAGGAATCTAAGATGCGCCAATAGCTGGATCAGAGGATTCAACCAAGCCAGAGGTGCCTGGCAGCCAAAACTCCAAAGAAGGCAGAAGCGGGGAGTCTTCATCTAGAGCCCAAGGCCTTCCATGAACGGCCACAAATGACAGGTGAAAGGCTTTGGCACGTGCTTATGAACATTTTTCTCAGGAAAGAACCCTAAACTTTTGTTTCTAAAAGGAGAATGGAGCATCCCAGCTCCAAGTGAATTAAAACCAACTGCCGATTGGATGACCTCCTAAGCTCTTTGGTCTCCAAATTCTATAATTTCGTGGGTGGTACTTACCCTTTTGTTTGTTTTTCTTCATAAAGTGAATTATTTTATTTTAATATTTTTAACTGGAGGATAACTGCTTTACAATGTTGGGTAGGTTTCACACAGTACAACAACATGCCAGTCCCAGGGAAGTTGCTCAGTCATGTCAGACTCTTTGCGATCCCATGGACTATAGCCTAGCAGGCTCCTCCATCCATGGAATTTTCTAGGCAAGAGTACTGGAATGGGTTGCCATTTCCTTCTTCAGGGGATCTTCCCAACCCAGGGATGGAACCCAGGCCTCCCACATTGCAGGCAGACACTCTGCCGTCTGAGCCACCAGGGAGGCCCAAACAATATGAAGCAGACATAAATATACATATATCCCCTCCCTCTAGAAACTCCTTCCCATTCTGGCCCTCGTCCCACCCGGGTTCTTACCTTTTGGGACAGCGCTTTCCAGAATACAGTACGATAGTTCGCTGAGCAGTCTTTCTCCGGGTGTGGACAAGACCGTGTGTTCAAATCTAAAAGACAGGATTTGCAGAAAAGTACTTAAAGTGGGAGAGAACAGGCGTAGCTCAGCTCTGTTCTTTGTGGGCTGTCGGACCACAGTGGGGCCACTTTCCCCGGCATCGCTGCAAGACAGAGGCTGGAGAACGGACGCCTCTCGACCCAATTTAACTAAGTGCCCCTGAATCCCTTCCAAGTCCTCAGCTTCCCCTCCACGCCCCAGACAGGAACACAGTGACCAGCTTTCAGTCATCATTCTGGGAAACTGCAGCAAAAGCTCATTGACAGAGACAAGCCCCCAGTAGAATTTCCAGTTCCAGGAAGAATCTGAGGGCATTTCCTCCCTCACTGCTTTCATCCCCACACCCTTAGGCTCAGACACCCTCAGAGTCTTCCTACACACACCCCGTCCAGACAGGCTCAGCTGCCAGCGAGGAACCACAGACATAAGGCAGGAACACACAGCTTCTGCGCTACTTCTACGAGGGATACCTGCCTTAATACCTGACATTTATTTGTATTGTTTTTTATTGAGGTACAACAGAGGATGAGCTGGTCAGCATGACCGACTCGATGGACAGGGATTCGAGCAAAGTCTAGGAGACAGTGCACAGCAGGGAAGCCTGGCACGCTGCAGCGTAATGTGTCGCAAAGCGTCGGACACAACTTAGCAACCGAACAGCTGCAACGACAAATAATTGACAAATAAAATTGTAAACTACCTAAAGGGTATAATATAAGATTTGATATGCATACATATTGGGGAAAGATTCTCCCCCATCAGGCTAATTAGTGCATCCATCATCTCACATTCTTTTTTTTTGATGAGAACTTTGAAGTCCTTATGGTAAAAGCTGAGTGCAGAAGAACTGACGCTTTTGAACTGTGGGGTTGGAGAGGACTCTTGAGAGTCCCTTGGACTGCAAGGAGATCCAACCAGTCCGTCGTAAAGGAAATCAGTCCTGAATATTCACTGGAAGGACTGATGTTGAAGCTGAAACTCCAATACTCTGGCCACCTGATGCGAAGAGCTGACTCATTTCAAAAGACCCTGATGCTGGGAAAAATCGAGGGCAGGAGGAGAAGGGGACGACAGAGGATGAGATGGTTGGATGGCATCACCGACACAATGGACATGGGTTTGAGTGGACTCCGGGAGTCGGTGATGGGCAGGGCGGCCTGGCGAGCTGCGGTTCACCGGGTCGCAGAGAGTCGAACATGGCTGAGCGGCTGCACTGAACTGCCGGCTTCTGCGGTGGCCCAGCAAGTAAAGAATCTGCCTGCAACGCAGGAAATGCTGGATTGAGACGCTCTCCTGGAGAAGAGAACAGCTACCCGCTCTAGTATTTTGGCCTGGAGAATTCCACAGACTGTATAGTTCATGGGGTCACAAAGAGTTGGATATGAATGAGCAACTTTCACTTTCTTTGAAGTCCTACTGTCCAGCAAATTTCTATTATATAATACACAGTTAACAATTATGGGCACCATGTTACACATTACATTTTCAGATCTGTCTAAGAAATGAAACATTTTACCCTTCTTTCCCTATTTCCTCCACTTTCCAACCCCTGGAAACCACTTATGTAGTTTCTGTTTCTATGAGTTCCTTTTTTTTTGTTTTTTTAAGATTCCACTTATAAGTGGTATCATGCTGTATCTGTCTTTTTCTGTCTGGTGAGAGTTCCAGAAAAACATCTATTTCTGCTTTATTGACTATACCAAAGCCTTTGACTGTGTGGATCACAATAAACTGTGGAAAATGCTGAAAGAGATGGGAATACCAGACCACCTGACCTGCCTCTTGAGAAATCTGTATGCAGGTCAGGAAGCAACAGTTAGAACTGGACATGGAACAACAGACTGGTTCCAAATAGGAAAAGGAGTACATCAAGGCTGTATATTGTCACCCTGCTTATTTAACTTCTATGCAGAGTACATCATGAGAAACACTGGACTGGAAGAAACACAAGCTAGAATCAAGATTGCCAGGAGAAATATCAATAACCTCAGATATGTAGATGACACCACCCTTATGGCAGAAAGTGAAGAGGAGTTAAAAAGCCTCTTGATGAAAGAGAAAGAGGAGAGTGAAAAAGTTGGCTTAAAGCTCAACATTCAGAAAACGAAGATCATGGCATCTGGTCCCATCACTTCATGGGAAATAGATGGGGAAACAGTGGAAACAGTGTCAGACTTTATTTTATTTTTGGGGGAGGGCTCCAAAATCACTGCAGATGGTGACTGCAGCCATGAAATTAAAAGATGCTTACTCCTTGAAAGAAAAGTTATGACCAACCTCGATAGTATGTTCAAAAGCAGAGACATTACTTTGCTGACTAAGATCCGTCTAGTCAAGGCTATGGTTTTTCCTGTCGTCATGTATGGATGTGAGAGTTGGACTGTGAAGAAGGCTGAGTGCCAAAGAGCTGATGCTTTTGAACTGTGGTGTTGGAGAAGACTCTTGAGAGTCCCTTGGACTGCACGGAGATCCAACCAGTCCATTCTAAAGGAGATCAGCCCTAGGATTTCTTTGGAAGGAATGATGCTAAAGCTGAAACTCTAGTACTTTGGCCACCTCATGTGAAGAGTTGACTCACTGGAAAAGACTCTGATGCTGGGAGGGATTGGGGGCAGGAGGAGAAGGGGATGACCGAGGATGAGATGGCTGGATGGCATCACAGATTCGATGGACATGAGTCTGAGTGAACTCTGGGAGTTGGTGATGGACAGGGAGGCCTGGTGTGCTCTGACTCTTGGGGTCGCAAAGAGTTGGACGCGACTGAGCGACTGAACTGAGCTGAGTATGTTGTGTGTTTGTGTGTGTGTGTGTGCTCAGTCACTCAGTTGTATCCAACTCTGTGTGTCTTTAGCTGTGCAAAAATGGATGGTGAGCTAAGGTGGGGCCGAGGGAAACTGATGCGACCAAAAAGTGAGTGAGGGGAGTGAGTGTACTGATAAGGCGGGGAGAAGCTGGGGCTGGAGGCGGTTGAAGAGAATCAGATGTGATGGCACTGGTGAGGTGCAGAGGGGGTGAGGTGGGAGCTGCCAAAAATATGGTAGAGAAAAGTAGCTAGTGGGAAATCTCAAGTGACAAGGGAATTTTTAAGAAAGGGAATATTTAGTGAGTGAAGTGAAGGTCATGCAGTTGTGTCCAACTCTTTGTGACCCCATGGACTATACAGTCCAGGGAATTCTCCAGGCCAGAATACTGGAGTGGGTAGCCTTTCCCTTCTCCAGAGGATCTTTCCAAATCAGAAATCAAACCTAGGTCTTCCACATTGCAGGCAGATTCTTTACCAGCTGAGCCACAAAGGAAGCCCAAATATTTAGTATCTCTCTTTAAAAACTGTGTATCTCTGCAAGGTGAAAAGGCTCCATGGTTCAGAACCTCAAGAAAGCCTGCTCCTCACTTACATGTGGTATGTGACCAATTTGGGGGAGACCAAAGGAATACTGAACCCCATTCCTGAGCTGTAGCTTGCCTGGAGGTGAGAACAGAGAACAGGTACAAGAAGTGAGACACAGTGAGAATTGTGAGCCCAGCACGCAGGTCTTGTAGCAGGAGTGATACTGGGACTGGACACCTCTGGAAATTCACAGAAGTTTTGGCAGAGGCGAGGACATTAACTCTTAAGGAATAAGGTAAATCCAAGTAACATATGTGTTATAATAACTTTATATATATATATATATATATATTTTTTTTTTTTTTTGCTGCAGCATGGGCGTTCTCTAGTTGCAGTGAGTGGGTTCCTCATTGCGATGGCTTCTCCGGTTGTGGAGCTTGGGCTCGGGTGCTTGGGCTTCGGAAGCTGTGGTGTATGAGCACAGTAGTTGCAGCTCTCGGGCTCCTGAGCACAGGCTTAATAGTTGTGGCACTTGGGTTTAGTTGTTCCATGGCATGCAAATCTCCCCGGATCAGGGATCGAACCCGTGTCACCCACATTGGCAGGTGGATTCTTTACCACTGAGCCACCAGGAAAGCCCTAATAACTTTATATTTATCAGAACTTTAATTGGTTCACTTGCAAACTTGAACATTGCGATGCTTCTCCGGTTGTGGAGCTTGGGCTCGGGTGCTTGGGCTTCGGAAGCTGTGGTGTATGAGCACAGTAGTTGCAGCTCTCGGGCTCCTGAGCACAGGCTTAATAGTTGTGGCACTTGGGTTTAGTTGTTCCATGGCATGCAAATCTCCCCGGATCAGGGATCGAACCCGTGTCACCCACATTGGCAGGTGGATTCTTTACCACTGAGCCACCAGGAAAGCCCTAATAACTTTATATTTATCAGAACTTTAATTGGTTCACTTGCAAACTTGAACTTTCAACCTTAATTTCCCCTTAAGGTGTAAAGTTCACTAACTCAGGATTCTCTTCCAATAGGGGTTTGTGTTTGTTTGAACGTTGTTTATGTTGATAATTCCAGGAAATAAAAGAAATCCAATTGTTTTGTTCCTATGTTGGAAACAAAGCCCGTCTCAGGAGCCCGTTAGTGGAGGAGATGATTTAGAGATAAATTTGTTCTGTCCCAACCCTCATACCTTCCTTATCAGAAATGGGAAAGACCATATGAAATCTATTTTTGGTCCTAAGCCTTGAAGTCACATGAGGCTCAAACACCTGGTGAGAAAACAGCCACTTTCTCCCCTACTACTCGTCTTGGTGGTTTTGATCTTTCAGTGATTCTAGAGTTGTTCAGAGCTCGGCAAGTAGCAGATGACCTTAATACTTTTCCACACCCCTCCTGCCAGAAGGATCTCATTAGCTTCTCAGTACCAGCAAGAACAGCCAAACTAGAGGTCTACTCATGAAGGAAAAAAGATCTGGGCTCCTTGCTTTGAAATTGGGCTAACACAAATCAACTGAAGTAACGTATGTCAAGTGCCTGTAATGTACCATGCGCCATGTGAAGGACTTAGTGTCTGTTATTATTCTATCTAGGAGCTCACAGCTCAGCGTGACCAACATCTTGATTTTCTTTGAACTGACCGACTTTAACACTGATAGTTCCATGTCCCTTGTCCTGGGAAAGCCCTCTATCCCAGGCAAACTGCAACAGTTTGTCACCCTAAATAATCTTCCACTCTACAGAGGAAGGCAGTGAGACCCCAGAGCCTACACACCAGGCTGGGCTTGGCCCGTCTCCTTCCTCTTAGATCTTGGCTCCAGTTCTTAGCACCAGCCAACAAGAGCCAAAGAGCAGTCATATTTCTATAGCTGCTCGTCACCCTCTTTCTCCTAATAGCTTCTCCAGAGGCTCTCAGAGCCAGAGAATGCATTCTTTCAAGGGAAGGAAGCATGGCTTTTACTGATTCTCACCACAGCTTGATGGTTCTAGTCCCTGTATATGTTCTGCTAGAGTTGAAACTGGAGGAAGGGGTGGCCAAAATGATATCCATATTGGAAGAAGGGGTGGAGGTGGGACAAATAACCCTATGGTATGGCATATTATATTCTGGGGTATCTACTATCTACCTGGCCCTTTCATCATACGGTAGTTTGGCTGCTTGAAAAAATATAATTCTTAGCCCATGTCCACCTGGTTATAACTGACTGGTGATGACTTACAAAGAGCAGAAGTGTAGTGGAAGAGGCACACAAGGGTTCTGGAGTCTACTGATGTTTTCAATTTCTAGCTTCACTGATTCCTGCTGTGCCACACCACATCTCTTTGAAACTTGATTTCACAATCTGAAGATGAGGATAATATCTCCTTTTTATTAATGTGACACATTTAGTTAACAAAATTACAATGAAATGCCATTTCGTTGTATACAGCTCTTTCACACACGTCATCTTGCTGGATTCCTGTTGTTGTTTTGTGAGGCAGGAACTAAAGGAGTCACCTGTCAATCCTTCAGCTACACAGCCTGCTTTACTCTCAGGCCTAGCTGTGTCTAGCCACCGTGCCTGGTCTACCCCCTGACCCCATTCTGCACAGTTCCTCTCTTCTGTAAAGTTAGGTCCTCTTGGACTTTGTGGCCAGCTGAAATGCCTGCCTGGGCTGTCTGAATGGATTCACAGAATAGACAAGGCACTCAGAGAGGGAAAGCACATCTGGTCCATTGCCCTGCAGCAAAGAAAAGTGGCAGGTCGGGCAATTATCTAGATGGTGCATTACAATGATTAGGGCACTGTTTAGTTTTCCTTTCCTCAGGTCACTGTCACTGACCCGGGGATCTCACAGAGTCGGGTTTATATTTGCATCACACACACAATGCCCCCTCTGATTTGGAACAAGTGAAGGACAAAGGGATGGACCTCTACCACACCTAACAGAATGGCTGGAACAAGTTCAGCTGCCATGGGTGAAAACTCACTCTGATTGCTGACTTTGCTTGCAGGCTTTGTGGCTCCCTCAAATCAAGAATGTCTTTAACAGAGGCTTGGAAAGTATTCTTAGAGGTAGGTCAACTCTATCAGAATTGTTAAAGTTCGTGTTTCCATTTTGAAAATAATCTTTAAAAGATTTATTTTATTAGCTATAAGGATAAAACTTATGTTATAATTCAAAATTGTAAGATATTTTATGGAAAAAAGCCTTAATGGATTAATACATTATTTCTCAAACTGGGATTTTATGGTCCCTTGGGGCTCTGCAAATATGCAAATGCACTTTCATGAGTCTACAATAAGTTATTTTCCCTTTAAAAGAAGTCCTTACTTTACCCACGCTTGAAAAACGTGGCCTGAAATTTCCAGTCTTCCTGTGCCTTCCCACTGTCTCCCCTGTTCCACAGCCATGCCATGTGCCGTGCATGGGGATAGCAGGCTGAAGGGAATGGACTGAATGTGCAAATGTACCAAAGGATTCTCCTTTCTCTCCCCTCTGGTTTCCAGTTAAAACCAGTGTCCCCTTAACTCAACCAGAAACCACCCAATCAACACAAAACCCACCATTCATGACCACTTCTGTGAAGTACCGCGTCAATAAATACCATTTGCAGAGAGTACCAGCTCTAACCCGCTTTCCTCTTTCCTGAGGAAGGACCCAGCAGACTCCACTTTTAAAGGGTGACTGCATCCCTGAATGTGGTGGGGTGACAGGGCAACGCTCCAGAGAGTGAGGGGGAGGCAGCCAGACCCAACCTGGGGCACAGGCCTCCCTATCAGGCTGCCCTCCTGTGGGTCTCGGATATGCCAACCCCCAAATAGGCATGTGTGCACATGCCTGTGTATGAATGTTTGTGTGTACGTGTGTATCAGAGCTCATTTCTTACACTAGACACTGCCAAAGGACTCTCCATCAACCCCTCTTCCACATAGGCACAGGAGAAGTCACAGGCCTTGGTAGACTTGGTGCCAATAACCACAGTTGTTCAGGGCAGTGCTGGGATGCGGGTGACGCAGATGGTCTTTGTCAGTGGGTATCTCACAGTCTGCTACAGGAATGTTAAGAGGCTGCTACTGCCTGCCATTCCTTTGAAGGTTCAGATGGTAAGATAACTCATTTTGCTTTGTTCAAGACCATGGAAATGTATAGTAGAAACCAATTAGATGCTATTTATTTCACAGATTTGGGATGTGCTGCAGGTGAAATCATATCCCTAGAAACAGGGAAGATGCAAAAGGATAAAATGTCACAGCAGCTGTGCTCTAGTCTTTTCACTCCTCTCAAGACTGATATTTTCCTTTCCACAGGAAAGAACAAAAGACTGCTTTTTAACAAGCCCAGAACCGATTCCTGCAGCAGCAGAGGCATGCTTCAGGGACTCTGCTGACCTGGGAGAAAGCCCCCAAGATTCTGGAAACTGTGGTGCAGAGCGCCCAGACAACTCAGGACCATTCCTTCAAGCTCAGGTGAAGAGAGAGGGTGGAGGTAATGCAACAAAGAATTCGATTTACTGAGCACAACACTTCACACCAGTCATGTTTGTTACTGGTTCTTAGGGCGGCTGGAAATTTGCTCTTAGGAATTTAGAAACAGGAAATAATTCCGAGAATTAAACCATGAAATCAAGGTGGAATGTGCCAGAGCGGAGGTTTCAAAGTTACGAGAGATGACAGGGGCTCAGCCTGCCTGAAGGGACTCTCTGAGCAGGGCTGGTCTGCGGTGGCAGCAGAGCAGAGGGGCCTCACAGGCCTGAGCCACAGCGGGCATTCCTCGCATTCTCCCGAGAGCCCCCCTCCCCTGCCCGCCCTGTCTGGACCCCCCAGCAGATGGCTCCCAGAATGTTCCCCAGACTCACGCGTCTTGCTGACACGGTCCACACCACTGCCCGCACTGGCCAGCCCCTGCTGTGGCTTGTCTGGCCGCAAGCCCCAGGGGGCCTTTTGCAGGCCTGGAAGATGTCCCTTCTGGTCTCTTTTCCTGTGAGGGTAACTGGGAACGGAAAGCCCGATGTGAATGGAACGGCAGTCTGTGGGCACAGAATAAAAGAGAGGGTAGGCAGAGTGACTGAAAGCTGGCATTTCTCCTTAATATCCTCCAGTTACAAAGAGCTGAGGCCACTGGAAAAGATCAGAAGACATGGGATTCCTGGACGGGGCCACTGGGCTTGACAGAATTCTGATTCTGAACCAACTCAGCAGTTGCTGGAAGGGGGACCTTTGGGACTATAGTTAGAATTCTTTCAGAATGAGCAGAACTCCCATGTCCCCATGCTTGCTAGTCCAGAGCAGCAATAACTACATATGATTTATGACACAAGGGCCAGGAGAGAGGCCTTTAGAAGGTCATGGATTGAGTCCAAAATGCCAAGTCTCAGCTTTGATTGTTAATGGGAAAATCATACACATTTCCATCAAGGCCGTTTTTACTAACAACCAAGGACCATGTGAACTACTACTTATCAGAGAAGCGAGTTATTAAGGATTTCTCAAAAATGATTTTGTAAGCTAGAATTTTCAAGAGCTAGCAAGGACCCTAATTCAGAATTCCTCTAAGAAGCCACCACTAAATCTGTGCTCAAAGAGGCAACTGGAATCCCCTCAGCTCTCCAGAAAAACCTTCTACTGTTGGTTTTTCATCTATACTATCTTGAGTTGGTCAACAATTTTAAAAATTATTAATAGCTTTTTAGTGCAATTTTAAAATTTTAGTTGTTGGGCTTCCCTGGTGGCTCAGAGTGTAAAGCATCTGCCTGCAATGTGGGAGACCTAGGTTCGATCCCTGGGTCGGGAAGAACCCCTGGAGAAGGAAATGGCAACCCACTCCAGTATTCTTGCCTGGAGAATCCCACGGACGGAGGAGCCTGGTTGGCTACGGTCCATGGGGTCGCAAAGAGTGGGACATGACTGAGCGACTTCACTTTTGGAGAAGGAAATGGCAATCCAGTCCAGTATTCTTGCCTGGAGAATCCCATGGATGGAGGAGCCTGGTAGGCTACAGACCACGGGATTGCAAAGAGTTGGACATAACTGAGCAACTTCACTTTCACTTTCATTTAGTACAATTTTAGATTTACAGAATAATTGAGCAGATAGTACATTAAGTTCCATGTACTTAAGTTCAACCATAGTGCCACCTCCACAATTTTTCCTCTTATTATTTTTAAATTTGGATATGATTGACATATAATATTATATGGATTATTAATTTAAGGATTAATAATTAAGGATTATTAATTTAAGGTGTATAATATAATGATTTGATATATGTATATCTGCAAAATGACAACCACAACAATAAGTTCAGTCAACATCCATCATCACACAAAGATATGAATTTTTTTCTTGTGATGAGAACTTTCAAAATGTAGTCTCTTAGCAACTTTCAAGCATATAATATGGTATTATTAACTATAGCCACCATACTGTACGTTACATTCAGATATCTTATAACTAAAAGTTTGTGCCTTTTGACCGCCTTCACCCAATTCCCCACCTTCCACCCCCAGCCTCTGGTAATCCCCAACCTGTTCTCTGTTTCTATGTCTTTGGATTTTTAGATTCCATATGTAAGAGAAATCATAGAGTATTTGTCTCTCTGACTTATTTCACATAGCATAATACTTTCCAGGTCCATTCATGTTGCAAATGACAAGATTTCTTCCTTTCTTAATAGCTGAATAATATTCATATGTTGTCACATTTTCTTTAAACATTCAGTTGCTGATGGACACAAGCTATTTCCACATCTTGACTATTGTAAATAGTGCTGCAATGAACATGAGAGTACAGAAACATTTTCAAGATAATAACTTCATTTCCTTTGACTATATATCCAGAAGTAGAATTGCTGGGCCATACAGTATTTCTTCTACTAATTTTTTGAGGAATCTCCATACTGTTCTCCACAGTGTCTGCACCAATTTGCATTCCCACCAATGATGCAAAATGGTTTCCTTTTCTCCATATCCTTGCCAGCATTCGTTATCCCTTGTCTCAGATGATAGCCATCCTAACAGTTGGGAGGTGATATATCTTTGTGGTTTCAGTTTGCATTTCCCTGATGATTAATGATGTTGAGCACGTTTTCATGTACCTGTTGACCGTTTGTATGTTTTCTTTGGAATGAATTCTATTCAGTTCTTCTTCCCATTAAAAAAAGTGTTTATTTAGTTAGTTGTTTTTGGCTGCACTGGGTCTTCACTGCTGCACACAGGCTTTCTCCATTTACAGTGAGCAGGGGCTGCTCTTCTTTGCGGTGTGCGGGCTACTCATTGCAGTGGCTTCTCTTGTTGTGTAGTGCAGGCTCAAGAGTTGTGCACAGACTCAGTTGCTCCACGGCATGTGGGATTCTTCCCGGACCAGGGATCAAACCAGTATCCCCTGCATTGCAAGGCAGTCTCTTAACCACTGGACCACCAGGGAAGTCCTTCTTCCCATTTTAAAAAAATAGTATAGACTTTTTTTTTTGGTAATTGAGTTTTATAAGATCTTTATATATTTTAGACTTAACCCTTTATCAGATATATGATTTGCAAATATTTTCTCCTATTCCATAGGTTGACTTTTTGTTTTGTCGACAGTTTCCTTTGCTGTGCAGAAGCTTTTTAGCTTGATGTAGTTTAACTCATCTTTTATCCTGCTGCTTTTGCTTTTAACATCAAATTTAAAAAATCATCACTGAAACTGATATTAAGGAGCTCACCCCTTATGTTTTTTATAAGAATTTTATGATTTCATGTTTTACATTCAAGTCTTCAAGCCATTTTGAGTTGACTTTCCTGTATTTTGTAAGATAGGGGTCCCGTTCCATTCTTTTATGTGTAGCTGTTTAGTTTTCCCAACATCATTTATTGAAGAGACTACCTTTCCCCATCATATATTTTGGCACCTTTGTTGTAAATTAATTGACTATATATGTGTGGGCTTATTTTCAGGTTCTCTATTGATCTTTATTGATCTATATGTCTGGTTTTATTCCAATATCATAGCTTTGAAATATAGTTTGAAATCAGGAAGTGTGGTCTTCAAGCTTTGTTCTTCTTGCTCAAGATTGTGTTGGTTATTCAAGGTCCTTTATAGTTTCATATGAATTTGTGGATTTTTTTTAATATCTATGGGGAGAAGTGTCACTGAAATTTTGATTGGGATTCCATTGAATCTGTAGATTGCTTTGGGTAATATAGACATTTTAACAATATTAATTCTTCCAACCCATGAGCATGGAATATCTTTCCATGTATTTGTGTTGTCTTCAGTTTCTTCCATCAGTGATTTATAGTTTTCAGTGTACAGATCTTTAATCTCCTTGGTTAAATTCATTTCTAGGTTTTGACACAATTGTAAATGGAACTATTTTCTTAATTTCTCCTTCTGACAGTTTATTGTTAGTAGAGAGAAATGCAACTGATTTTTTTGTATATTGATTTTATATGCTGAAATCTTAATTTTTTTTAGTTCTAACAGTTTGGTAGAATTTGGGGGGTTTTCTATTTATAATATCATGCCATCTGCAAATAGAGACAGTTTTACTTCTCCCTTTCAAATTTTAAAATTTCTTATCTTTTCTTTCTCTTGCCTAATTGCTCTGGCTACGACTTCTAGTACTATTTTGAATAAAAGTGGCAAGAGCGAGCATCTTTGTCTTATTCTTGATCCTAGAGGAAAAGTTTCAGCTTTGCTGGTGGCTCAGATGGTAAAGCATCTGCCTGCAATGTGGGAGACCTGGGTTCAATCCCTGGGTTAGGAATATCCTCTGGAGAAGGAAATGGCAACCCACTCCAGTACCCTTGCCTTGAAAATCCCATGGATGGAGGGGCCTGGTATGCTACAGTCCATGGAGTCGCAAAGAGTTGAACACGACTGAGTGGCTTCACTTACCTTTCATTTCCTATAGTATTAGCTATGGGCTTGTCATACGTGGCCTTTATTATATTGAGATACATTCCCTCTATAACCAGTTTGTTGAGTGATTTTTTTAAAAATCATGAATGGATGTTACATTTTGTCAAATGCTTTTCCTGCATCTATTGAGATGACCATATAATTTTTATTCTTCATTTTATTAATGTGGCATATCACATTGATTAATTTGTGATAAAAGTTTTCCCTAGGGCTGATCAGCAACAATTGATCATCATGACTATTTTTGAGGCTCAAAAAAGAAAGCAAGAAAGAAAGAAAGTGAAGTCACTCAGTTGTGTCTGACTCTTTGCAACCCCATGGACTGTAGCCTACCAGGCTCCTCCATCCATGGGATTCTCCAAGCAAGAATACTGGAGTGGGTTGTCGTTTCCTTCTCCAGGGGACCTTCCCGACCCAGGGATTGAACCCAGGTTCAATCTGTCTCCTGCATTGCAGGCAGCCGTCTTATACTCTGAGCCACCAGGGAAATCCAACAACTAAAATTTGGAAGACTGTGGCATACTGAGAAATTAGACTTTGTGTTCTTACATCAAGCTATACATTAACTGTTTTTTTTCTGTTGTTGCTGCTTGTAGTTTTTTCTGGAGGAGAAGCTACCTCTTGATTCAAATTCCTGAAATTGACATACCAGATGCTTGGCCATCAGGGATTGCACATGTCACAGTGAAACCATGTGAAGCTGAACCTTGAAGAAGCATGTCTAAACCTTTTAGAAACATGCTGGGTGTCCATTCTGCTAAGCAGATTTTGTGTGTTTCTCCTCTGGCTGGTGCATTCCTAGGCACTGGAGAGTAAGGTTGCCTGGATGTTAGTGTCCAGATCTCTTTAGAATTCCAGCTCACCCCACCACATCCGTGCTTGCTCTTCTGGATCCTCCGTCTTCCTTGGGTTAATGGGGTTAATAAGAAATGTGAGGTAGACATTTTTATAAGTGCAGCCTCAGTTCCTAGTGAACCAGTATCAGAATGACTGATACTTTTCCTTCCTTCTGTCCCCCACCCTAAGCCTGAGCAAAGCTGAAATTTGAGGTAAGCCACGGACACCAATATTTAGAGGTAAGCAGTTCTACTCTTGGTGGCACTGAAGATAAAGAACCCATCTGCCAATGCAGGAGACAGACACAGGTTTGATCCCTGGGTTGGAAAGATCCCCTAGAGAAGGAAATGGCAACCCACTCCAGTATTCTTGCCTGGAGTATCCCATGGAGAGAGGAAACTGCTGGGCTATAGTCTAAAGGGCCGCACAGAGTCGGACACAACTGAAGTGACTTGTAGGCAGGCAGGCAGTTCTACTCTAAAGGTTTAGCATTCTTGATTCTTCAATGATGAGACTGTATTCTCCGCCCTGAGGCCAGGAGTGGAGATGGGAAGCAGCAGAAGTATCAGAAAGGCCTTTACCCAGTGTTAGCTGCCCTGGGTGCTCCCTGGCTTACTCTTCCCTTGCTGTATGACCATGCACATCTGGGACTCAGTGCTCTCATCGATACTGTAGGAATGAAAATTCTTTCTCTACTAACTAGGCATGGTTTTTGAGAAGGCAGAATAGAATGGTGAATGGGGACATGATTATGAAAACTGCAAAGAGCACCCTTTTTAAAAAAAATCAGGGGAGATGGCTATCAGGGACATATTTTGTTTTTGCCCTGGATCTAACCTGTCTTATTTTTTCTACTATAACCATCAGAGTGTGGCTGTTCAGCTGGCGAACTGTAGGTAATCACTAACCCACTCCAAAGCTTCTTTCTTTGCTCATAGGACCTGTTCTCTCCCTGTGAACATTTTGTAGTTTGGCTCAGGACAGTGCCAAGTCCTCACCACATTCTTCTCCATCAGCAGCCCCAGAGTGGTGCTACACCTTCCTCAGCTCAGGAAGCATCAAGCTGGACAGGAAGATTGCTACTCCTTCCAAAAAGGTTGGGGTAGTGTCTCTTTATAAACTCTGTGGCTGCTTTTCTGTAGAATGTAGGATACCCTAAGGTCTCTGGGTAAGAAATTCTGGAGCAACAAAAATATCACCACTCAAGTACCCTCTTTCACTGGTTTTAACTGAGCTGCTATTTTAAAAATCTATAAAATGTTGATATTTGGCATTTAGTATGATTTGTAGAGCTTGTAAAATCAAGTTTGATTTTATATTGGGGAAGCTATGCCATAATCCTAGCAAAATCCAAGTTACTGGTCTCCAACCTGACCACATGGTCCTTTTAAGATATGGTTAAAGCTAGTCCCACCAATCTAGGGTAGACACTGTGGGTGGGTCAGGGGAAAGGGATAAGCTCTGTAGTTCCCCCCACTGAAAGGGCTGTAATAAGGATATCCGAGGAAAATCTAGACCTTCTGAGAATTTGCATCAATTTCTCACAGTGACCTTACTTACCTTCCTGATCTTGACATCGCCTCCTGTAGTTAGCGGGGTCCAGCTTCCCTACCCCAGCTTCTTCCTCCTCCACCTTCATGTCTATAAAGTAAAAGATGAACACAACCTCAAAATGTACACAACATAAAAAGGTAGAATGTCAAGGAGAAATGGTCAGATTCATACAGTGGAAGACCATAGTGCAGATGAAAAAAACTGAGATGAAATAACATATAAACAAATTGAGGAATCTCAAATACATGTTTGTTGGGGAAAGTGAAAGTCCCTCAGTTGTGTCCAACTTTTTGTGATCCCATGGACTATATGGTCCATGGAATTCTCCAGGCCAAAATACTGGAGTGGGTAGGTAGCCTTTCCCTTTTCTAGGGGATCTTCCCAACCCAGGAATCAAACCAGGGTTTCCTGCATTGCAGGCAGATTCTTCACCAACTGAGTTATCAGGGAAGCCATATGCTAGGGAATATTCCATTTGTACTTGGAAAAAGAGGTGTGCTTTTTCAAGGACACATGGAATATTTACAAAGAGCACACAAAGAGAGCACATAAACTAGGTCTTGGGAAAGCTTTAGTAAATTTTAAAGAATCTGTATCATACTTCTATAGCATTAATAAGATAACAAAAACAACTCCCACCCCAAAACTAAACATATTATCTGTGGATTCTGCATTGATGAATTCCACAAATCATGAATTTGAATCTGTCATGCACTAGCAACTACTTACATAACATTTACATTGTATTTATAACTTTTTACTTAGTATTTACATTGTTAGATATTATAAATAATCTAGAGATGATTTAAAGCATACAGGAAAATGGTTTATATACAAATACCATGCTATTTCATATAAGGGACTTAAGCATCACCAATTTTGGTATGCAGGTGAGCCTGAAACAAATCCTCCACAGATACC
>SJYC01047323.1:21-35953 GCA_006408675.1 Madoqua kirkii | reverse complement strand
TATTTGGAAAGATTATTAAAATAAGCAAATTATGCAAGACTAATCAAGAAGAATATTCATAAATAAACATAATTTGGAATGAAAAAGGGATGTAACTACAAATATAATAGAGAATTTAAAAATTACAAGTGAATGCCTTGAAAATTTCATGCCAACATATTTAACTTAGATAATAATAGCAACTACTGTTATAATATGCTAGGCACTGTTTTAAATGCTCTTCTTTGCAAATATGAATTACTTGAATCTTTGCTATGAAATAAGTAACATTATTGTTCTCATTTTACAGATGAGGAAACTGAGGCACTGCTTAAATGGGGGAACAGGGATTCAAACCCAGACTGTCTGAAACAGTTTCTGGAACTAGACACAAGCTCTTAGCCACAAGGCTAATAAATAGATACTTGATTAGAAAAATAATGGAAATAAATAACTTAATTAGAATACCTGAATTAACCAGTAACCATTAATTGAAAGGGCTTCTCTGGTGGCTCAGTGGCAAAGAATCTGCCTGCCAATGCAGGAGATGTGAGTTTGATCCCTGGTTGGAAAGCTTCCCTGGAGAAGGAAATGGCTACCCACTCCAGTATTCTTGCCTGCAAAATCCCATGGACAGAGGAGTCTGGCAGGGTATAGTCTCATTTCAGTTCAGTTCAGTCACTCAGTCGTGTAAAACTATTTGCAGCATGCCAGGCCTCCCTGTCCATCA
Organism: Madoqua kirkii; assembly: GCA_006408675.1. Taxonomy (NCBI): domain Eukaryota; kingdom Metazoa; phylum Chordata; class Mammalia; order Artiodactyla; family Bovidae; genus Madoqua; species Madoqua kirkii. The sequence goes on along the minus strand of SJYC01047323.1, from coordinate 35,244 downwards.
CCAACTCCCAGAGTTCACTCAAACTCACATCCATTGAGTCGGTGATGCCATCCAGCCATCTCATCCTCTGTCGTCCCCTTCTCCTCCTGCCCCCATCCCTCCCAGCATCAGAGTCTTTTCCAATGAGTCAACTCTTCGCATGAGGTGGCCAAAGTACTGCAGTTTCAGCTTTAGCATCATTCCTTCCAAAGAAATCCCAGGACTGATCTCCTTCAGAATGGACTGGTTGGATCTCCTTGCAGTCCAAGGGACTCTCAAGAGTCTTCTCCAACACCACAGTTCAAAAGCATCAATTCTTTGGTGCTCAGCTTTCTTCAGAGTTCAACTCTCACATCCATACATGACTACTGGAAAAACCATAGCCTTGACTTTTGTTGGCAAAGTAATGTCTCTGCTTTTGAATATTATCTAGGTTGGTCATAACTTTCCTTCCAAGGAGTAAGCATCTTTTAATTTCATGGCTGCAATCACCATCTGCTGTGATTTTGGAGCCCCCCCAAAATGAAGTCTGACATTGTTTCCACAGTTTTCCCATCTATTTCCCATGGAGTAATGGGATAAGATGCCATGATTTTCATTTTCTGAATGTTGAGCTTTAAGCAAACTTTTCCATTCTCCACTTTCACTTTCATCAAAAGGCTTTTTAGTTCCTCTTCACCTTCTGACATAAGAGTGGTGTCATCTGCATATCTGAGGTTATTGATATTTCTCCCAGCAATCTTGATTCCAGCTTGTGCTTCTTCCAGCCTAGTGTTTCTCATGATGTACTCTTTATATAACTTAAATAAGCAGGGTGACAATATACAGCCTTGATGTACTCTTTTCCTATTTATAGTCCAAGGGGTCACAAAAGAATCAGACATGACTTTGTGACTAAACAACAACAGTACTAACTGAAATGGTTATGCTGCCCTTTGAAAAGCATTATTAAAACTGCTTTGTAAGTACATGAACTCCTTATTACCAAATTCAGACTTAAAGAAAGCAGGGAAAACCACTAGACCACTCAGGTATGACCTAAATCAAATCCCTTATGATTATACAGTGGAAGTAAGAAATAGATTTAAGGGCCTAGATCTGATAGAGTGCCTAATGAACTGTGGAATGAGGTTCATGACACTGTACAGGAGACGGGGATCAAGACCACCCCTGTGGAAAAGAAATGCAAAAAAGCAAAATGGCTGTCTGGGGAAGCCTTACAAATAGCTGTGAAAAGAAGACAAGCGAAAAGCCAAGAAGAAAAGGAAAGATATAAGCATCTGAATGCAGAATTCCAGAGAATAGCAAGAAGAGATAAGAAAGCCTTCTTCAGTGATCAATGCAAAGAAATAGAGGAAAAGAACAGAATGGGAAAGACTAGAGATCTCTTCAAGAAAATTAGAGACACCAAGGGAACATTTCATGCAAAGATGGGCTCAATAAAGGACAGAAATGGTATGGACCTAACAGAAACAGAAGATATTAAGAAGAGAAAGGAAAAGGAGTACCTCAAGGCTGTATATTGTCACTTTGCTTATTTAACTTCTATGCAGAGTACATCCTGAGAAACGCTGGACTGGAAGAAACACAAGCTGTAATCAAGACTGCCGGGAGAAATATCAATCACCTCAGATATGCAGATGACACCACCCTTATGGCAGAAAGTGAAGAGGAACTAAAAATCCTCTTAATGAAAGTGAAAGAAGAGAGTGAAAAAGTTGGCTTAAAGCTCAACATTCAGAAAACAAAAATCATGGCATCCAGTTCCATCACTTCATGGGAAATAGATGGGGAAACAGTGTCAGACTTTATTTTGGGGGGCTCCAAAATCACTACAGATGGTGACTGCAGCCATGAAGTTAAAAGACGCTTACTTCTTGGAAGAACAGTTATGACCAATCTAGATAGTATATTCAAAAGCAGAGACATTACTTTGCCGACTAAGGTTCGTCTAGTCAAGGCTATGGTTTTTTCAGTGGTCATGTATGGATGTGAGAGTTGGACTATGAAGAAGGCTGAGCGCGGAAGAACTGATGCTTTTGAACTGTAGTGTTGGAGAAGACTCTTGAGAGTCCCTTGGACTGCAAGGAGATCCAACCAGTCCATTCTGAAGATCAGTCCTGGGATTTCTTTGGAAGGAATGATGCTACAGCTGAAACTCCAGTTCTTTGGGCACCTCATGTGAAGAGTTGATTCATTGGAAAAGACTGTGATGCTGGGAGGGACTGGGGGCAGGGGGAGAAGGCGACAACAGAGGATGAGATGGCTAGATGGCATCACTGACTCAATGGACGCAAGTCTGGGTGAACTCTGGGAGTTTGTGATGGACAGAGAGGCCTGGCATGCTGTGATTCACGGGGTCGCAAAGAGTTGGACATGATTGAGCGACTGAACTGAACTGAACTTGTAGGTACAAAAGGATCATCATATTATTTTTTCTATTTAAATAATTTTATCGGTTTTTTTTTCTATTTTTATTGTTTGAAAATTTTTTATTATGAGAAGGAAAATAAACATCAGAAGAAGACAATTTTTTTTTTAATTGCTTTACCTGAACCATCAAGTTTTACATAGTCTTTAATTTATACAAAATTGTTCTCAAAGTAGAGAAAGGCGTGTTGGAGACAGTCAATATATCTGAAGACCAGGATAAAGGATGTGGCTAAAAACAGGAAGGTTGGTTGAAAATCTTCATAAGGACTAAGTTAAATCCTCAGATGTCTCCCCTAAGTTCAGTCTCCTAGAATGGTTCCCCTAACCCAGAAGGTGGAAAGGTTAGCTCTGAAGGCCCTCGAATAACTGAGAGCAAGAAGTAATGATTTCACTGGGGGTAAAAAAGAATTTAATTAAAGATCATTAGCCACTCAGCCCTCTGACTACTTGACTCCTAGAACACTAATGAAGATTATACACTCAAGAGAGGAGATTGGAGGACTTTAAGATTCTGCCATTTAGGAGATCTCCTACAAAATGATAAGGCCCCAATTGCCACCCAATTGACCATCTTTAGTCTGTCATTCAAGAACTCTAGGCTATCAAACATCTGTTTAGCAGCTCTACTCCAAATTATGGTGGCCAGCCGAATCACCAGAATGACAGAGACCAAAACAAACAGGAAAAGACAAAGTCCCAGTAAACAGGAACACCACAAGCAGCCAAAGAACCATGAAAAAACCATGCAATTAACATATTCAAGTGGACTAGAGAAAACCGTCATGACCATGACAAAATGAGAAGCAGAAGGCAACAAACCTGGAGCTTTTAAAGAATTAACAGAGCAGCAGTACAGGGAGGAACAGGCGTATCTTAGGTCAGGCTCTGGACACAAAGCCTCCAAGGGAATCCTTGCGTGAGCAAGCTCAGTCACTTGTCGTGTCCGACTCTCTGCGACCCCATGGACCATGGCCCACCAGGCTCCTCCGTTCATGGGATTCTCCAGGCAAGAATACTGGAGTGGGTTGCCATTGCCTTCTCCAGTGATAAAGTATGAAGTAAGTGAAGCGAGGGAAGTGAAGTTGCTCAGTAGTGTCCGACTCTTTGCAACCCCAAGGACTGAAGCCCACCAGGCTCCTCTGTCCATGGGATTTTCCAGGCAAGAGTACTGGAGTGGGGTGCCATTGCCTTCTCCAAGGGAATCCTTAGAACAATCAATATTCTGGATGTGTTTGAAAATTTTGAGAGGATACCAAGGTTCTATCAAGAATAAAGAGTTGTAGAAAGGAAAAGCAATCATGGTACATTATGCAAGTCAGTATTTATACAATCATAATAAATAAAAATAAGTGTTAATTTTACCAAAAATTATAAGCAGAGTTGGTTTTCCACTAATGTGTACTGGTAGCTCCTATAGGTTTGTAATTTTTTGAAAGCTGATATCCTCCTTCTCAGGCATAGCTGAGGAGTAAAGAAAAGCTGAGTAACAAATTTTTCCCACAAAGAATGCCTCCAGTCACAAAAGGGAAAGGTCATGTGACCTAGGTTGGCCAATTAAATGCTTCTCAGTCCCCACTCGTAGATATTGATTCAGAGACGACCCCATGCTCAAATTTGGGCCAATCAGAATTCTTTCCAGGACATTTCCACTTGAGCCATCTAAAAACACTGCCTTGTTCTGGCTCTGGCATTGTGAAGCTGATGAACTTGAGGGCTAATCCCACCTAAGCTGTGGAGGAATACATCAAAGGAAAGTAGAGAAACAATTCTGATAACACTATAACTCTTTTTTTGTTGTTGCTGCTGTTGCTGTTGTTCACTCAGTCATGTTCGACTCTTTAAGACCCCCATGGACTGCAGCACACCAGGCTTCCCCATCCTTCAGCATCTCCCAGAGCTTACTCAAACTCATGTCCATTTAGTCAGTGATGCCATCCAACCATCTCATCCTCTGTCATCCCCTTCTCATGCCTTTAATTACCAGAGTCTTTTCTGCTGAATCAGCTCTTTGCATCAGGTGGCCAAAGTATTGGAGCTTTAGCTTTAGCATCAGTCCTCTAACAAATATTCAGGATTGATTTCCTTTAGGTCCTTTAGGGCTGGTTTGATCTTGCAGTCCGAGGAACTCTCTCAAGAGTCTTCTCCAACACGACAGCTCAAAAGCATCAATTTGTCAGCATTCAGCCTTCTTTATGGTCCAACTCACACATCCATACATGACTACTGGAAAAACCATAGCTTTGACCAGACCGGCCTTTGTCGGCAAAGTAATGTCTCTGCTTTTTAATATGCGGTGTGGGTTTATCATAGCTTTTCTTCCAAGGAGCAAGCGTCTTTTAATTTTGTGGCTGCAGGCACCATCTGCAGTGATTTTGGAGCCCAAGAAAATAGAGTCTGTCACTGTTTCCATTGTTTCCTCATCTATTTGCCATGAAGTGATGGGACTGGATACCATGATCTTCATTGTGTGAATATTGAGTTTTAAGCCTACTTTATCACTCTCCTTTTTCACCTTAATCAAAAGGCTCTTTAGTTCTTCTTTGCTTTCTGCTGTGAGGATGGTGTCATATGCATATCTGAGGTTACCGATATTTCTCCCGGCAGTCTTGACTCCAGTTTGTGCTTCATCCAGCCCGGCATTTGGCATGATGTATTCTGCATATACGTTAAATAAGTAGGGTGACGAGATACAGCATTGATGTACTCCTTTCCTGGTTTTGTCTTTTTTCACTGTCAAGATGGCGGAGTAGAAGGATATACATTCATCTTCTCCAGTGAGAACACCGAAACTGCAACTAGCTGCTGAAAACCATCAAAACGCGAACGTTGGATCCCACCAAAAAAAGATGCCCCATGTCCAAGGGCAAAGGAGAAGCCACAACAAGACTGTAGGAGGGGTGCAGTCGCATTAAAAATCAAATCTCAGACCCAACCAGAGACACTTGGAGGGCGCAAACAAAGCCTTGTGTGCACCAGGACCGAGGGAAAGGAGCGTGACCCTCACAAGAGATTAAGCCAGACCTGCCTGTGAGTGTTTGAGTGTCTCCTCTGGAGGCATGGGTCAGCAGTGATCTGCCACAGGGCCAGGGGCTCTGGCTGCAGCAGACCTGGGAGATGAGACGTGTGGCATAAGTCCTTTTGGAGGAGATCACCACTAGCACCACCATAGAGCTGCCAAGCAGATGACCCACAAACTGGAGAACAATTATAGCAAAGAATTTCTCACACTGTTGCAAAAGTTCTAGGGCCTACAACAGATTTCCCAACCTGCAGATCCAGGAAAAGGACTGAGAACCCCCAGGGAGACAGACTCTCGGAGGACACAGTGAAACCTTGTGTGCACCAGGACCCAGGAGCAGTAACCCCACAAGAGACTGAGCCAGACTTGCCTGTGAGTGCCGAGGAGTCTCTGGCAGAGGTGTGGGCTGACAGTGGCCTGCCACAGTGTCAGGGGCACTGACTACAACAGTCCTGGGAGCTGTGTGCAGGCATAAGTTCTTTTGAAGGAGGTTGCCATTACCCCACCATAGTTGGACCTCAGGCCAAACTACAGGGAGGGAATACAGCCCCAGCTATCAGCAGAATACTAAAGATTTACTGAGCGTGGCCCTGCCCACCAGAGCAAGACCCAGTTTTACCCACAGCCTCTTCCTCCCACCTACCCAGTTCTTCCCCACTTCCTCCCACCAGGAAGTTCACAAGCTTCTTAGCCTCATTCATCAGAGGGCAGACAGAATGAAAGCCACAATCGCAGAAAACTAACCAAACTGATGACATGGATCACAACCTTGTCTAACTCATTGAAACTAGGAGCCATGCTACTGACAAGTCATGGTGGAGAGATCTGACTAAACATGGTCCACTGGAGAAGAGACTGGCAAACCATTTCAGCATTCGTGCCTTGAGAACCCCATGAACAGTATGAAAAGGCAAAAAGATATGCTTGTCAGAGAACATTTAATTTTAAGGAATCCTATATGTTGTTTTCTGTTTCTCAAGGGCCTTCTGTTCCTTATCAGTTCCTGGAAAAACAGGAATGAGCAGAGCTTCGTGCAGTCCTCAGGACTCAGGTCAGGAGGCAAAACACAGACATGGATTCCTTTCAGTCACCTTTTTACTTTTCTGTAAAACTACTTAGTCATGCTCCTATTTTCAATATATGGATTGTCTCCTGGCCCTGTGACAATTGTTATTCCCTTAGTTACTGTTGTTATGCATCTGGTTTCGGTGTTTTTTGCTCAACTTTATCTTTCTGCCTAAAGCTTCCTTGTATAACAATATATAAGCACACGCTGCCATGAATGAAGTACCCTTGTTCCGCTAGACACTTGGGTCCCTTGCGTCCTTCTTTTCTTCACCTTCTTTTTGTCGACTCCTGTCCCCAGGTTCTGGCCTGTCAAGACCATAACAAGTGGCGCCCGAAATGGGGACCTGGAGAATGCTCTTGGCAAGCGGATGGAGTGACTGTGGACCTACTGAGGTCGGTAAGTGCGAGGTTGTGGGACAAACGGCTGGGAAAGCCCCACCGCTTTTCTATTCATTATTTATTTAAAATTCAAGGACTTTCGGTTTTGCATCAGTGATTAGAGGCTTGTCTCCAGACGGTAATTGAACATAATCCCTGGTTCCCTGATGAAAGCAGTTTTGATTTAAAGATTTGGAACCAGGTTAGAGAGAATGTTAAATGAGCCGCAAGACGGGGAAAAAATATTCCAATAGATTTCTGGCCCTTATGGGCCCTCATTAAAGCCATGATTTTACCTTTCCAAAAAAATTTTAGCCCCCCTGATATTCAACAACAGTCAAAACACTTGTTATATGAATTAGATGATAAAACTTTACAAAAAGCCTAATTAGAACAACATAAAGCATTTCAGAATTTTCCCACCAGCCCTGTTCCGGTTGCCCCAGCTGATCCTCCTCTTAGAACGGACGCCAAACCGAAAGTCCTCTCAACTCGAGGACAAAATGACGCTAACAATGACTCTTCTGAGGCTCTTTTTGACACTAAGGCTAACAATACTTTTTAAAATGACAATGATAAGCCTTTAACACACGTTCACATTTGTAAGAAAAAACTTTCTACTCATTCTCTTTTACGACAAAGCTTTATGAGTTACTAGACTGAGACATGGAAAATGAGTTGTTTCTAGCCTTTACCACATCACACCTGCCCTTAGCCGAACAAAACCTTGCTAAATATAAACTCCGAAGAACTGAGCCACCCAATTCTGACAAAGATGGTCCATATTTTGAGCCCAACCAAGGATGTGGGTAAACCCCAACATCGTATTTCCCTCTGGAAAGTTAGAAGTCAATAAAACCTAAAGACGGCTACACTAAAATATTCCAAGGACCTAGTGAAGCCTATGCTGATTTTTTAGTTAGATTGAAAGTTGCTATTTCCCATAGTGTTATCGGAGAAAAAGCCAAAAGGCAGCTAGAAAAACTGCTTGCTTATGAGAATGCCAACCAGGAATGTCAAAGAGCTATCACTCCAATTCATGAGACTGGGACTATATTTGACTATCTTGTCACAATTTAAGATCAGAAACTCAAAAAATGCAAATGCTAGCTGAAACAATGGCTGCTGCCTTTAAAAAGGGGAATGATAGATGCTTTACATATGGGGATAAGACACATTTTTAAAAAAAAGATTGTCCTAAAAAACACACAGAAAAAAATTAAAACTGTTAAAAAAAACCTCCAGGAATTTGCCCTCATTGCCATAAGGGGATACATTGGGCCAGGGAATGTCAGTCTAAATATGATGTTGAAGGAAAGCTTATTTTGAAAAACTCCAAGCTGAGGACTCCCCAGGTCCCCATCAATGAACTCCAGGGACAAATTCCATCTTTTCTCTCAAACCCTCAACATCTGGCAGTGCTGCCATCAATATACCAGCCTTAAATGATTTTCCCTTTTTCCTCAAGTAATCCCTTCCAAAATACCTACTGGACTTTTTGGACCCTTACCCCCACAAACTTTCAGTCTTTTACTTGGCCAATCTAGTCTGACTTCTGAAGAAATTACTGTTCATCTTAGATTATTTGATTTTGATTATAAGGGAGAAATTCAAATTATAATGTCATCTCAAATATTATGGCAATTTAAAAAGGGAGATAAAATTGCTCAGTTACTTCTTTTGCCTTACATTTCTATTAACTCCTCTGATGGTATGCAGACAGGTGGACTTGGCAGTACAGATCAAAAACAATCCTTATGGACATCAATTATATCTGAATATACCTGACCAAATATAAATATCAAAATTAATGGCAAAATCTTCTGGTATTTTTGATACTGGATCTGATATTACTATTATCTCCAAACATTTATGGCTCAAATCTTGGCCTATACAGAAAATTTCTTGCCAAATTGCAAGAGTTTCTCAACCTAAAATACAAATAGTTTATCAACATGTCCAAATACATCCATGTGAGGGACCAAAAGGCCAGCTACAACAGTATGACCCTACATGATAGATGCACCTCTTAATTTAATAAAAAGAGATTTACTTATGCAATGACAAGCTCAAATATATATTCCACATTTTTCTTAGGGGCTCACTTAACAAACAATGCAATTATTAAAATAACTTGAAAAAGTGACAAGCCTATTTGGACAAAAATATGGCCGCTTACAAAAGAGAAACTAAAGGCTGCTGAGAAACTTATCAATACACAATTAAAATGAAAATATATTGAGAAGTCTTGTTAAAATTCTCTCATTTTTGTAAAACAAACAAAATCTAACAAATGGCATCTCTGAACAGACCTTCAAAAAGTTAATGTATCTATAAAACCTATGGATACATTACAACCAAAAATTCCATCACCTACTACTATTCCTCAAAACTGGCTTATTATTATTATAGATTTACAAGACTGCTTTTTTACTATACCTTTACACCCTCTAGACCGAGAAAGATTTGCCTTCTCTCTTCCTTTTCCTAATCAAATCAGGCCTCGTAAGCGATATCAATGGACTGTATTGCCTCAAGGAATGATCCATTCTCCCACCATGTGTCAATATTATGTAGCCAAAGCCCTTGAACCTGTGAGAAAACAATTTCCTGTCTTTCTTGTTATTCATTATATGGATGATATATTGTTTTCAGCTCCATCTATTTTAGAGACTCAACAGATATTTGACATAACTCAACAATGCTTAAAAGACTAGATTAATTATTGCTCCTAAAAATATTCAGACCTCTACACCTTACCATTACTTAAAATCTGTTGTTAATAGACAACATATTACTCCCCAACTACTGGATTAAACCCTCTTTGTGAAAGTGAAGTCGCTCAGTCGTGTCCGACTCTTTGTAACTCCATGGATGGTAGCCCACCAGGCTCCTCCGTCCATAGGATTTTCCCGGCAAGAATACTGGAGTGGGTTGCCATTTCCTTCTCCAGGGTATCTTCTCGACCCAGGGACTGAAGCTGGATTTTCTGCGTTGCAGGCAGACACTTTACCATCTGAGCTACCAGGGAATCGCAAACCCTCTTCGGACATTATAAATTATCAACTAACTAATTTATCTAATACTTTGAAAGAAGATCCTGATTCAAATAGCCCTCATGCACTTTCACAAGAGACAGAAAAAGAACTCTATTTAATACAAAATAAATTACAAAAACAATTTCTTACTCATATTAGGCTTAAATTGCCTTGAGTTGTTTATACTCCCCTCTCTCCATTCTCCCACAAGACTTCTTGCCTAACAAGAACACTCAATAAAATGGATATATACCTATTTTAGAGAGATAAAGTCACTTATGCCCTATCTTGATTTCATTTCTCTAATAATTATTTAATAAGAAAAAAAAACTGCTCCTGCTCCTCCCGCTGCCGCCCTGAGTCACTGCCTGCGCAGCTCGGCCACTCGGCTCCCCGCGCTCGCCACCAATATTTGGCATTTGTATAACATGGCAGACATCGACAACAAAGAACAGTCTGAACTTGATCAAGATTTGGATGATGTTGAAGAAGTAGAAGAAGAAGAAACTGGTGAAGAAACAAAAATCAAAGCGCGTCAGCGGACTGTTCAGATGATGCAAAATCCTCAGATTCTTGCAGCCCTTCAAGAAGGACTTGATGGTCTGGTAGAAACACCAACAAGATACATTGAAAGCTTGCCTAGGGTAGTTAAGACGAGTGAATGCTCTCAAAAACTTTCAAGTTAAATGTGCACAGATAGAAGCCAAATTCTATGAGGAAGTTCATGATCTTGAAAGAAAGTATGCTGTTCTTTATCAGCCTCTGTTTGATAAGCGATTTGAGATCATTAATGCCATTTATGAACCTACAGAAGAAGAATGTGAATGGAAACCAGATGAGGAAGATGAAATTTTGGAGGAGCTAAAAGAAAAGGCCAAGATTGAAGATGAGAAAAAGGATGTAGAAAAAGAACATACCAAGGGAATTCCTGAGTTTTGGTTGACCGTTTTTAAGAATGTTGATTTGCTCAGTGATATGGTTCAGGAACATGATGAGCCTACTCTGAAGCACTTGAAAGATATTAAAGTGAAGTTCTCAGATGCTGGTCAACCTATGAGTTTTGTCTTAGAATTTCACTTTGAACCCAATGAATATTTCACAAATGAAGTGCTGACAAAGACATACAGGATGAGGTCAGAACCAGATGATTCTGATCCCTTTTCTTTTGATGGACCAGAAATTATGGGTTGTACAGGGTGCCAGATAGATTGGGAAAAAGGGAAGAATGTCACTTTGAAAACGATTAAGAAGCAGAAACACAAGGGACATGGGACAGTTCGTACTGTGACCAAAACAGTCTCTAATGACTCTTTCTTTAATTTTTTTGCCCCTACTGAAGTTCCTGAGAGTGGAGATCTGGATGATGATTCTGAAGCTATCCTCGCTGCAGACTTTGAAATTGGTCACTTTTTACGAGAGTGTATAATCCCAAGATCAGTGTTATACTTTACTGGAGAAGCTATTTAAGATGATGACGATGATTATGATGAAGAAGGTGAAGAAGCGGATGAGGAAGGGGAAGCAGAAGGAGATGAGGAAAATGATCCAGACTATGACCCAAGGAAGGATCAGAACCCAGCAGAGTGCAAGCAGCAGTGAGGCAGGATGTGGGGCCCTGAGGATGACCTGCACTCATCTACCTTCTGCTTCCATGGAAAGGATGAATTTACATCATTTGACAGGCCTGTTTCAAGTTTTTTGTTTGTTTGTTTGCTCGCTCATTTTTGTTTTTGCATCCTAAAATAAAAATGTCATATAATTTTTTAAAAAAAAGAAAGAAAAAAAAACTAAGACTTTAATTGGCTCTGATCCTCACCAAATTTTATTGCCTATTGATGAAACTTAATTTTAAAATACATTAAAAATTTCTACCAATTTCCAAATAGCCTTCTTAGGCTATTTTAGAGAATTTCATTTCATTACCCTTCTAATAAACTTTGGAATTTCTTCAAAAATATTAATTTATTATCTTTCACATTGTTACATCACAATCTATACCTCAAGCTGATGTTTTCTATATCAGTTCAGTTCAATCGCTCAGTCGTGTTCGACTCTTTGCGACCCCATGAATCACAGCACGCCAGGCCTCTGTGTCCATCACCACCTCCTGGAGTTCACTCAGACTCACATCCATCGAGTCAGTGATGCCATCCAGCCATCTCATCCTCGGTCATCCCCTTCTCCTCCTGCCCCCAATCCCTCCCAGCATCACAGTCTTTTCCAATGAGTCAGCGCATGAGGTGGCCAAAGTACTGGAGTTTCAGCTTTAGCATCATTCCTTCCAAAGAAATCCCAGGGCTGATCTCCTTCAGAATGGACTGGTTGGATCTCCTTGCAGTCCAAGGGACTCTCAAGAGTCTTCTCCAACACCACAGTTCAAAAGCATCAATTCTTCGGTGCTCAGCCTTCTTCACAGTCCAACTCTCACGTCCATACATGACCACAGGAAAAACCATAGCCTTGGGACTAAAAACACTAAAGCCTCATTTTGGTCTCTTAAAAAACATAAAATCTTTTATACTAAATTTCATTCTGCTCAACAAAACAAATTATATGCTCTTATTCAGGTTATTCACCTACATCTTTGCCCTATTAATATAATTTCTGACTCCTCATATTCACTTTTTATATTAAAAAATATAGAAACTTCTACCACAAATTCTAATCAATCTATTATTCAACAACTTCTTCTTGAATTACAATCTATTATTAGGAACCACACTTCCCCCAATTCACACACTGAAACTACAAATAAAAAAATTTAAAAATGAGGAATACACAGGAACAATTCTATCTTCCCTATCCAGAGCAGACTTTACTAGATTGCAATGTAAGATATTCTTTAATCCTATAACTATTGTTAATACAGCTTTATTTATTTAAAAAAATTTAAAACTCACCACAAGGAGTTATCTTGACATAAGCAGAAAAACATTTCTAGGAATTGAAAGACACTTCCCTTTCTCTGCCCATTTGGTATCAAGATGGGCTAACTAAACAATGGAAATCTGAGCAATTAATCTTACAGGGAAAAGGGTATGCTTGTATTTCTCCAGATAAATCCAATGAAAATCAGTTGGCTCCCTCTTCAGAAGATCCGCCCCAGGAGAGCCTCCAGTGTTAAAAATAAAAAAGAAGCAACAAAAGTCCCGAGAAGAAAAAATTCCAATACAAACCGTGGTGACTCTAAAAATCTCCAAGAAACACCACCCTCAACGTCATCGACCTTATGATCTCCTTACCTAGAGATAAACAAAACCCTTACTAATCAAGCTAAAAATCTGGTTTTTCAACAGGGAATCCTCTGAATCCAGAATTGAAGCTCTCTTGGCCCTTTTGGCTGTATTGTTGCTGTGTTTTCATAGAGTTCCACAGAAATGTCGGAATCTGGAAAATAATTTTGTTGCTATGCTTGCATTGCTTGCCTTTGCTTCCCCTGCTCAAGCAGAATCAATTAATCATATTTATTGGACCTATATACCTCACCCCCCTTTTTACTACAGGTATTTTAGACAATAGACTGGTGGAACCCATCCTTATTATAAAAATGTCTCAGAGCAACCAGGAACTCGTGGCTGACTTTCTTACAAGCTTTCCCAGAAAGGATACAGCTGGAGTCAGTTTAGTGATATGGAAGAGAACAGAAATGAGACTCCAGAAGGGACAGAATCAGATATGGAAACCCCCAGTGCCATCAGTGGCAGCCCATCCTGGCACCTGGCCGATAGCCCTGCGGTGAATGGAGCCACTGGCCACGGCAGAAGCTTGGACGCCGGGAAAATGATCCCCATGACAGCAGGAAAGCAAGCCCTGAGGGAGGCGAGCGATGAGTTTGAACTGAAGCACCAACAGACATTCAGTGACCTGACATCCCAGCTCCACATCACCCCAGGGACAGCATAGCAGAACTTTGAACAGGTAATAAATGAACTCTTCCGGGATGGGGCGAACTGGGGTCGCAATGTGGCCTTTTTCTCTTCGGTGGGGCACTGTGCATGAAAAGCATAGTCAAGGAGATGCAGGTACTGGTAAGTCAGGTCACGACTTGGATGGCCACTTACCTAAATGACCACCTAGAGCCTTGGATCCAGGAGAATGAAGACTGGGACATTTTTGTGGAACTCTACGAAAACAATACAGCAACCGAGAGCCAAAAGGGCCAAGAGCGCTTCAACCGCTGGTCCCTGACGGACATGACTGTGGCTGGTATGGCTCTGCTGGGCTTGCTCTTCAGCTCATAACTACTATTCCTTTCGTTATAGTCATTCAAATTTTATACAAGCTTCTGTTCCTCTTCCTTTTGTTATAGCTATAGAGACCTTACAATTTAATAAGACTCTATGTTTTGTGACTTGTATAGATTACAAATTGTATACTTGCCTTAATTCTTCTGTTTCTTTGAACTATGAATCCCTAGAAAGAGGGTCCCATGGCAGGACTTGCCTCCCGACTACTTACTAAATTACTCTGGTGATCTAAATGATTCACTGGATGGTTAGTTCTTGGCATTTTGAGATTAATAGCCATTTATACTGCTGCCGCTGTCTCAGGCATTGCTTTACAAACCTCAGTTCAAACACAAGACTTTATTCCAAATTGGACCAAAGATGCCCATACTATGTGGGCGACTCAGTCACAGATAAATGAGGAAATTCAAGACGAAATACAGGAACTAAAGTGAAAGTGAAGTTGCTCAGTCGTGTCCGACTCTTAGCAACCCCATGGACTGCAGCCTACCAGGCTCCTCCGTCCCTGGGCTTTTCCAGGCAAGAGTACTGGAGTGGGGTGCCATTGCCTTCCCCTGTAAGTGTGGTGAGTGGCACTTTATATACTTGGTCTAATTTAATCCTCCAAAGAATCCTGTGAGGTAAGATAAAGGTCTATTTATTTCAACATCAGACATTACCATGTGCTCACACCTTTATGTCATGAGGGGCAAAAATTCATTCCTAGAACATACACTGTGACTAGCAACCACCTCCCCTGCAAAAGCAACCACCTCCTCAGAGGCTTGGGCTGTTGGGAAGTAGTTCAACTTGGTGTTTTTCACACAAGTGCAAGCCTGTTAGCATTTTGCCATTCCCATAACAGTATGTGTTTCAACCTCTGTGAAGTCAACGCAGAATGTATGGAAGGAAGATAAGTACATTTTTGGCTTCTGAGAAATTCAAGCAAGATATTTCCCATCTGAGGGAGTTTAGCTCTGTGGGTTTCAGGATGACGTCTACTGTCCATATCTGAAGGAGGAGGACCCAAGGAACCAAATCTCAAACTTATCCTGATTTCTGTTTTCTCCCTTCAGGAGTTGTGCAAGGAGGTAGGAAATGAAAACTTAATCCAAGAATCTTTTTTTTTTTTTTTTGGCTGTGCAGTGTAACACATGGGATCTTAATTCTCCAACCAGAGATTGAACCCACACCTCCTGCACTGAAAACTCAGAGTCTTAACCACTGGACAGCCAGGGTGAAGTCCCGCAAGAATCTATTCTTAACTAGCGACTTGAAGATCCAAATGCTGACACCAGGTATCTATTAACTATTTTTAAAACGTGAGTTTCCTGAAAACCACCTCAGTATATATAACCACTTCAGTGGTGTACTGGACCACCTCAGTACAGCTCTTCCTTCACACCAACAGGATCACGGAAGGCAGCAGCTATGGGAGAACCACTGTAACCAGGAATAAGATCACCAGCCCATCCCAAACAACACACGTGGAGTCACAACTCCCAGGATGTCTGCCGTGATCGTGGGCTTTAAACCACTCGACTGCCTCCAGGAACTAAAAACAGCCATCAAATAGGTTGAAAATCAATTGATAGATTTACAGAAACTAATAATATTAAAATGTGATTGGAATTCTACTCAATTTTGTATCACTGCTGTTCAGTTCAACTATAGTGCCTACATCTAAGAACAAATTAAATTTCATTTGCAAGACATACATGATAATGCTTCCCTAAATGCACAATTATTACAAAAAGAAATCTTTGAAACCTTCTCTAAAAGTCTGCCCTCTTCCAATAATTTGAAAACTTTAGCTGAACAGCTAGTTGATCAATTATCTAGGCTAGATTCTTGAAGATGGTTCCAAAGTAGTACTCATGGTATTGGGTCTGGTGCTGGAACACGGGTAATTGTCCTGGTATTATATTTGTTGTATACTAATGCAAAGAAATAGAAGAAAACAACAGAATGGAAAAGACTAGAGATCTCTTCAAGAAAATTAGAGATATCAAGGGAACATTTCATGCAAAGATGGGCTTGATCAAGGGCAGAAATGGTATGGACCTAACAGAAGCAGAAGGTATTAAGAAGAGATGGCAAGAATACAGAGAAAAACTGTACAAAAAGGATCTTCACGATCCGGATAATCACGATGGTGTGATCACTCATCTAGAGCCAGACATCTTGGAATCTGAAGTCAAGTGAGCCTTAGAAAGCATCACTATGAACAAAGCTAGTGGAGATGATGGAATTCCAGTAGAGCTGTTTCAAATCCTGAAAGATGATGCTGTGAAAGTGCTGCACTCCATATGCCAGCAAATTTGGAAAACTCAGCAGTGGCCACAGGACTGGAAAAGGTCCGTTTTCATTCCAGTCCAAAGACAATGGCAAAGAATGCTCAAACTACTGCACAATTGCACTCATCTCACATGCTAGTAAAGTAATGCTCAAAATTCTCCAAGCCAGGCTTCATCAATACATGAACTGTGAACTTCCTGATGTTCAAGCTGGTTTTAGAAAAGGCAGAGGAACCAGAGATCAAATTGCCAACATCCACTGGATCATGGAAAAAGCAAGAGAGTTCCAGAAAAACATCTATTTCTGCTTTATTGACTATGCCAAAGCCACCTGATGTTCAAGCTGGTTTTAGAAAAGGCAGAGGAACCAGAGATCAAATTGCCAACATCCACTGGATCATGGAAAAAGCAAGAGAGTTCCAGAAAAACATCTACTTCTGCTTTATTGACTATGCCAAGCCTTTGACTATGTGGATCACAATAAACTGCGGAAAATTCTGAAAGAGATGGGAACACCAGACCACCTGACCTGCCTCTTGAGAAACTTACATGCAGATCATGATGCAACAGTTATATCTGGACATGGAACAGCAGACTGGTTCCAAATAGGAAAAGGAGTACGTCAAGGCTGTATATGGTCACCCTGCTTATTTAACTTACATGCAGAGTACATCATGAGAAACACTGGGGTGGAAGAAGCAGAATCTGGAATCAAGATTGCCAGGGGAAATATCAATAACCTCAGATATGGAGATGATACCACTCTTATAGCACAAAGTCAAGAGGAACAGAAAAGCTTCTTGATGAAAGTGAAAGAGGAGAGTGAAAAAGTTGGCTTAAAGCTCAACATTCTGAAAATGAAGATTCTGGCATCTGGTCTCATCACTTCATGGGAAATAGATGGGCAAACAGTGAAAACAGTGTCAGACTTTATTTTGGGGGGCTTCAAAATCACTGCAGATGGTGATTGCAGGCATGAAATTAAAAGATGCTTACTCCTTGGAAGGAAAGTTATGGCCAACCTAAATAGCATATTCAGCAGCAGAGACATTACTTTGCCAACAAAAGTCCGTCTAGTCAAGGCTATGGTTCTTCCAGTGTTCATGTATGGATTTGAGTGTTGGACTGTGAAGAAAGCTGAGCCCTGAAGAATTGATACTTTTGAACTGTTTTGTTAGAGAAGACTCTTGAGTCCCTTGGACTGCAAGGAGATCCAATCAGTCCATTCTGAAGGAGATCAGCCCTGGGATTTCTTTGGAGGGAATGATGCTGAAGCTGAAACTCCAGTACTTTGGCTACCTCATGCGAGATGACTCACATTGGAAAAAAAAAGAGTTGACTCATTGGAAAAGACTCTGATGCTGGGAAGGATTGGGGGCAGGAGGAAAAGGGGACGGCAGAGGATGAGATGGCTGGATGGCATCACTGACTCGTTGGACATGAGTCTGAGTGAACTCCGGGAGTTGCTGATGGACAGAGAGCCCTGGCATGCTGCGATTCATGGGATGGCAAAGAATCGGACACGACTGAGCAACTGAACTTAACTGAACTGATCTAATGGGGTACACTTACTGAGGGGGAAAGTGGTCTTGTTCTGAAGGGCCATGATCAGGAAATCTTTAATCCAATTTTCTGTTGATGGGTGGGGCTCCTTTCCCTCCTTGTTTGAACTGAGGCCAAACTATGGTGAAGGTAATGAAGATAATGGCTACCTCCTTCCAAATGTCCCTGAAGACTTTTCTGCACTCAGTGTTCCCAAGCCTGCAACAGGCCAGTGTCAACCCATGCCTCTGCCAGAGACTCCTGGACATTCACAGGCAAGTCTGCATCAGTCTCTTGTGGAATTACTGCTCGTTTCTACTGGTCATAATTGTCTTTAACTGGAGATACTTTAGAAAGCATTATAAAAGCATTATAAAAGGCAATAGCAGAAAAATTGTTTAAATGAATGGTAAAATGTTAGAGTTTCAAAGGTGGACTGTAAGAAAATGTATGCAGAGTTGAGAACACTCTTGCTTAGTTTGTATGTCATGTGAGAAATACCAAGAGAAAGCTGCATCTTTGGAGCATTAAAGGGAAAGACTCAGTAATTGAAAATTAGTTACTAGTGTTGGCTCATCTAAATATGTTTTCCCTTGTAAATTTAAAGTTTTATCTTTTTTTTTTAAAAGAATTGTCAGAAAAAGACTTCTGACTATATACTTTTTTAGAGTCTTCTGGTGGTTAGATACCCTTTAGTTTAGATCTTTGTGTAATCTATTCCCTAGTCATTGGTCTAGTTAAGAATTACTGGTATGATCACTCACCTCGAGCTGGACATCCTGGAGCTTGAAGTCAAGAAGGCCTTAGGAAGCATTAATACAAACAAAGCTAGTGGAGGTGATGGAATTCCAGCTGAGCTATTTCAAGTCATAGAAGATGATGCTGTTAAGGTGTTGCACTCAGTATGCCAGCAAATATGTGACACTTAGCAGCGGCCATGAAGCTTGAAAGGTCAGTTTTCACTCCAATACTGAAGGAGGGCAATGCAAGAGAATCTTCAAACTATTGCATAGCTGCACACATGCTAACAAAGTAATGTGCAAAATCCTCTAAGCTAGGCTTAAACAGTATGAAAACTGAGAACTTCCAGATATTCAAGCTGGATTTAGAAAAGGCAGAGGAACAAGAGATCAATTTGCCAACAACCATTGGATCATAGAAAAAGCAATGGGATTCCAGAAAAGCATCTACTTCTGCCCCATTAACTATGCTAAAGCCTTTGACTGAGTGGATCACAACAAACTGTGGAACATTCTTAAAGAGTTGGGAATATCAGACCACCTGACCTGCATCCTGAGAGACCTATATGTAGATCAAGAAGCAAACAGTTAGAACCTGACATGGAACAATGCACTAGTTCCGAATTGGGAAAGGAGTATTTCAAGGTTATATATTGTCACCCTGCTTATATAACTTATATGCAGAGTACATCATGTGAAATTCCAGGCTGAAATCAAGATTTCTGGGAGAAATATCTATAACCTCAGATATTCAGATAACATCACCCTTATGGCAGAAAGTGAAGAAGAACTAAGGAGCCTTTTGATGACAGTGAAAGAAGAGAGTGGAAAAGTTGGCTTAAAACTTAACATTCAAAAAGCTAGGACCATAGCGTCTGGTCCTATCACTTCATGGCAAATATATGGGGAAACAATGACAGATTTTATTTTCTTGGACTCCAAAGTCACTGCAGATGGTGACTGCAGCCATGAAATTAAAAGGTGCTTGCTTCTTGGAAGAAAAGCTATGGTGCACCTAAACAGCATATTGAAAAGCAGAGACATTTCTTTGCTAACAAAAATCCATCTCTTCAAAGTTATGGTTTGTCCAGTAGTCATGTATGAATGTGAGAGTTGGAGTATAAAGAAGGCTGAGCACTGAAGAAATGATGTTTTCAAACTGTGGTGCTGGAGAAGTCTCTTGAGAGTACCTTGGATTGCAAGATCAAACCAATCAACCCTAAAGGAAATCAGTCTTGAATATTCATTGGGAGGGCTGATGGAAGCTGAAGCCCTAATACTTTGGCCACCTGATACAAAGAGCTGACTCACTGGAAAAGACCCTGATGCTGGGAAAGATTGAGGGCTGGAGGAGTAGGGGGTGACAGAGGATGCGACACTTGGATGGCATCATCAACTCAATGGACATGAGTTTGAGTAATCTCTGGGTGATAGTGAAGGACAGGAGAGCCTGGTGGTGCTGCAGTCCATGGGGTTTCACAGATTCAGACACAACTGAGTCACTGAACAACAACTGGGAGACTAAATGGTTTTCTCACATCCACAATATAGGATCTTAATTTATCTGCAAAATTCTCAGGAGTGTAAGAGCAATTTAGGGCCAACAGCTGACGTCCTTGAAGGATACACTCTCCTCTTTACAGAACACTTTCCTTAAGTCAATGAAAGTTAAAACTTGTCTTTCATTTTCACATTAGGGGAGGAAAATGTACAAAGTAAATTTTTAAACTTAATCTCTTGCCATGAGTTAAAGCACCAGGCTAGAAAATTTATTTCCTTTGCTGAATTTTAAGATTTACTAAAAACGTATATGGTGCCATGAGTTAATGGCTATTGTTCAGGGTTAGGACATAGATTTACAGGTCATTATCTTAGAGGTGAGAATGTCGACATTCACACTTGCCATCACTTGTTTGACCATTCCCAATTTGCCTTGATTCATGGACCTGACATTCCATGTTTTTATGCAATATTGCTCTTTACAGCATTGGATCTTGCTTCTATCACCAGTCACATCAACAAATAGATAATGTTTTTGCTTTGGCTCCATCCCTTCATTCTTTCTGGAGTTATTTTTCCATTGATCTTCAGTAGCATATTGGGCCCCTACTTACCTGGGGAGTTCCTGTTTCAGTATCCTATTATTTTGCCTTTTCATACTGTTCATGGGGTTCTCAAGGCAAGAATACTGAAGTGGTTTGCCATTCCCTTTTCCAGTGGACTGCATTCTGTTAGACCTCTCCACCATGACCCGCCCGTCTTAAGTGGCCCCACAGGGCATGGCTTAGTTTCATTGAGTTCGTCAAGGCTGTGATCCTAGTGTGATTAAATTGACTAGTTTTCCCTGGTTATAGTTTCAGTGTGTCTGCCCTCTGATGCCCTCTTGCAACATCTTACTTGGGTTTCTCTTACCTTGGACATGGGGCATCTCTTCACGGCTGTTCCAGCAAAGTGAAGCCACTGCTCCTTATCTTGGACAAGGGGTATCTCTTCACCACCACCCCTCCTGACCTTCAATGTGGAATAGCTCCTTTAAGCCCTCCTGCGCCCACATAGCCCCCACTCCTCCAACGCGGATAGCTCCTCTCAGCTGCCTCACCTGATCTCGGACTCGGGGAAGCTTCCATTAGCCTCTTATCCTTATCCATCAGAGGGCAGATAGAATGAAAATCATAATCACAGAAAACTAACAAAACTTATCACATAAATCACAGCCTTCTCTAACTCAATGAACCTGTGAGCCATGCCATGTAGGGTCACCCAAGAGACACAGTCATGGTGGAGAGTTCTGACAAAATGTTGTTCACTGGAGAAGAGAATGGTAAACCACTTCAGTATTCTTGCCTTGAGAACCCCATGAACAGAAGAAACTAGAGATCTCTTCAAGTATGTAAAGTCAAAAAGATAGGACAATGGAGTAGAGCCATCATAGTCAATAAAGAGTGTGAAATGCACTACTTGGATGCATTCTCAAAAATGACAGAATGATCTCTGTTCATTTCCAAAGCAAACCATTCAATATCACAGTAATTTAAGTCTATGCCCCAACCAGTAATGCTGAAGCAGCTGAAGTTGAATGGTTCCATGAAGACCTACAAAAGCTTCTAGAACTAACACCAAAAGTAGATATCCTTTTCATTATAGGGTACTGGAATACAAAAGTAGGAAGTCAACAGATACCTGGAGTAACAGGCAAATTTGGCCTTGTAGTACAAAATGAAGCAGGTCAAAGGCTGATAGAGTTTTGTCAAGAGAACGCACTGGTCATAGCAAGCACTCTCTCCCAACAACACAAGAGAAGACTCTACACATGGACATCATCAGATGGTCAACACTGAAATCAGATTGATTATATTCTTTGCAGCCAAAGATGGAGAAGCTCTATACAGTCAGAAAAAGCAATACCAGGAGCTGACTGTGGCTCAGATCATGAACTCCTTATTGCCAAATTCAGACTCAAATTGTAAAAAGTAGGGAAAACCACTAGACCATTCAAGCATGACCTAAATCAAATCCTTTATGATTATACGGAAGTGAGAAATAGATTTAAGTGACTAGATCTGATAGATAGAGTGCCTGATGAACTGTGGATGGAGGCTTGTGACATTGTACAGGAGACAGGGATCAAGACCACCCCCATAGAAAAGAAATGCAAAAAAGCAAAATGGCTGTCTAAGCAGGCCTTACAAATAGCTGAGAAAAGAAGAGAAGCTAAAGCCAAAGGGGAAAAGGAAAAATATACCCATTTGAATGCACAGTTCCAAAGACTAGCAAGGAGAAATAAGAAAGTTTTTTTCAGTGATCAATGCAAAAAATAGAGGAAAACAGCAGAATGGGAAAGACTAGAGATCTCTTCAAGAAAATTAGACATACCAGGGGAACATTTCATGTAAAACTTGACACAATAAAGAACTGGTAATAAAAGAAATGGTATGGACCTAATAGAAGCAGAAGATATTAAGAAGAGGTGGCAAGAATACACAGAAGAACTATGCAAAAAAGATCTTCATGATTCAGATAAACATGATGGCGTGATCACTCTCCTACAGCCCTGGAATGCAAAGTCAAGTGGGCCTTAGGAACCATCACTATAAACAAAGCTAGTGGAGGTGATGGAGTTCCAGTTGAGTTATTTCAAGTCTTAAAAGATGATGCTGTGAAAGTGCTGCACTCAATATGCCAGCAAATTTGCAAAACTCAGCAGTGGCCACAGGACTGGTAAAGGCCAGTTTTCATTCCGATTCCAAAGAAAGGCAATGCCAAAGAATGTTGAAACTACTGCATGACTGCACTCATCTCACAGGCTGGCAAAGTAATGGCCAAAATTCTCCAAGCCAGGTTTCAATAGTATGTGAACCGTGAACTTCCAGATGTTCAAGCTGGATTTTAAAAAGTCGGAGCTAACAGAGATCAAATTGACAACATCCACTGAATCATCAAAAAAGCAAGAAAATTTCAGAAAAACATCTACTTCTGCTTTATTGATTATGCCAAAGCCTTTGACTATGTGGATCACAATAAACTGTGGAATATTCTTAAACAGATGGGAACATCAGACTACCTGACCTCCCTCCTGAGAAGCTAATATGCAAGTCATGAAGCAACAGTTAGAACTGGACATGGAACAACAGACTGGTTCCAAATAGGAAAAGGAATACATCAAGGCTGTATATTGTCATTCTGCTTATTTAACTTGTATACAGAGCACATCATGAGAAACGCTGAGCTGAATGAAGCACAAGCTGGAATCAAGATTGCCAGGAGATATATCAATAACCTCAGATATGCAGATGGCATCACCCTTATGGCAGAAAGTGAAGAGGAACTAAAAAGCCTCTTGATGAAAGTGAAAGAGGAAAGTGAAAAAGTTGACTTAAAGCTAACATTCACTAAACAGCATGGCATCTGGCCCCATCACTTCATGGCAAATAGACGGGGAAATGGTGGAAAAAGTGGCAGCCTTTATTTGGGGGGAGGGGCTCCAAAATTACTGCAGATGGTGACTGCAGCCATGAAATTAAAAGACACTTGCAACTTGGAATAAAAGGTATGACCAACCTAGACAGCATATTAAAACATATCTTTGCAAACCCATCTAATCAAAGCTATGGATTTTCAAGTAGTCATGTATGGATGTGAAAATTCAGTTCAGTTCAGTTCAGTTCAGTCGCTCAGTTGTGTCTGACTCTTTGTGACTCCATTAATCACAGCACACCAGGCCTCCCTGTCCATCACCAACTCCCAGAGTTC
Organism: Madoqua kirkii; assembly: GCA_006408675.1. Lineage (NCBI taxonomy): Eukaryota > Metazoa > Chordata > Mammalia > Artiodactyla > Bovidae > Madoqua > Madoqua kirkii. The sequence continues at coordinate 11,274 of SJYC01047323.1, read as the reverse complement.
AATCAGACTCATGTACATAAATTCAGTGATGTCAAACAGCCATCTCATCCTCTGTCGTCCCCTTCTCCTTCTGCCCCCAATCCCTCCCAGCATCAGGGTCTTTTCCAATGAGTCAACTCTTTGCATAAGGTGGCCAAAGTACTGGAGTTTCAGCTTCAGCATCATTCCCTCCAAAGAAATCCCAGGGCTGATCTCCTGCAGAATGGACTGTTTGGATCTCTTTGCAGTCAAAGGGACTCTCAAGTGTCATCTCCAACACCACAGTTCAAAAGCATCAGTTCTTCAATGCTCAGCTTTCCTCACAGTCCAACTCTCACATGCATATGTGACCACTGGAAAAATCATAGCTTCGACTAGATGGACCTTTGTTGGCAATGTAATGTCTCAGCTTTTCAATATGCTATCTAGGTTGGTCATAACTTTCCTTCCAAGGAGTAAGCGTCTTTTAATTTTATGGCTGCAATCACCACCTGCAGTGATTTTGGAGCCCGAAAAAATAACGTCTGACACTATTCCCACTGTTTCCCCATCTATTTGCCATGAAGTGATGTGAAAGTACACAAATTAGTATCTATTTGCTATGAAGTGATGTGAAAATTAGTATATAAGAAAAGATGAGTGCCAAAGAATTGATGCTTTTGAAGGTACTATTGGAAAAGACTCCTAAGAGTCCCTTGGACTGCAAGGGGATCCAATCATTCCATTCTAAAGGAAATCAGTCCTGAATAGTTATTGTAAGGACTGATGCTGAAACTGAAGCGCCAATACTTTGGCTACCTAATGCAGCTGCTGCTGCTGTCACTTCAGTCGTGTCTGACTCTGTGTGACCCCATAGTCAGCAGCCCACCAAACTCCCTCATCTCTGGGATTCTCCAGGCAAAATCATTTGAGTTGGTTGCCATTTCTTTCTCCAACGCATGGAAGTGAAAAGTGAAAGTGAAGTCACTCAGTTGTGTCAGATTCTGTGCGACCCCATGAACTGCATCCTATCAGGCTCCTCCGTCCATAGGGTTTTCCCAGGCAAGAGTATTGGAGTGGGGTGCCATTGCCTTCTCCAACCTAATGCGGAGAACTGACTTATTGGAAAAGGCCTTGATGCTGGGACAGATTGAAGACAGAAGGAGAAGGGAATGACAGAGGATGAGTTGGTTGGTTGGCATCACCAACTCGATGGACATGAGTTTAAGCAAGCTCTGGGAGTTGGTGATGGACAGGGAACCATGGTGTGCTGCAATCCATGGGGTCACAAAGAGTCAGACATGAATGAGAGACTGAACTGAAATGCACTGATGACCTGTGAAAAGTCAAAGTTTTAGTTTCTCAGTCATGTTTGATGATACTTTGTGACCCAGAGGACTATAGTAGTCAGATTCCTCTGTCCATGTCCAGTATTCTCCAGGCAAGAATACAGAGGTGGGTAGACATTCCCTTCCCTAGGGATCTGGGCCTGTGGTTGCCATCTGAATTGGAGGGCAGTGTCGGGCAGCTGAGTCTGTCACTGGGTGAATAGTGGCAGAATTGAGTTAAACTGTAGCACATTCAGCTGCTTTAAAAAATTGTTGATGGCGGAGAAACCTTCCCACCATGTTAGGAAACCTTTCAAACATGTTGGAAACTGGGTGTGGACAACCCTTTTAAAAATAATAATTAAAAAACCCAGCTTAGTTAATAAGACTTAACCATGTAAATGGAGCTCCCCTTGTGCTCAGCTGGTAAAGAATCCACTTGCAATGTTGGAGACCTAGGTTCCTTCCCTGAGTTCAGAAGATCCTCTGGAGAAGGGAAAGGCTACCCACTCTAGTGTTCTGGCCTGGAGAATTCCATGGACTCTATAGCCCATGAGGTCACAAAGAGTTGGACATGACTAAGCTAATTTCACTTCAACCATGTTTTACTACAATTTCTAAGTCATGACTTTGAGGTGTCTGCTATTTTATATGAGAGTTTCTATGAATTTTACTGAGGATATAATCATAATATGACTCATATAATTGTGATTTTTTGCTATACTAATGGAAGGAAATTCTAAATATGGATTAAAGATTAGTGAAAATAAAGATATTATTGAAATTTATAGATCTCCTGATTCTTATGCAAGAATCCTGTGTTAAGAAAGTCTGTTCTTGAGTGTTACAGTAAAGTAACAATTTTCATTAACATTCTGTGCACACTGTCTAAATTTTAATTCAAATGTTCTTACTTTAATTGTCAGTTAGCCTCCCCTCCAAATCAATTAAAAGTGGCAGCAATTTCAGGTAGTATGTTTTTACTGTTCTCTTTGATACCACTAGAATATTAACACTATAACTCCAAATTTCATTTTTACTCAGATTATTTTCAAAAAGGGATTCAGGATTATTTAACTTATGATGAAAGTCATGAAATTGTACTGTTTAAATGAAGGCATGAATTTAAAATCCATATGAGGTGTGATATTATGATTTATAAGAAATACATATTTGGTCTTCTTCCACAGCTCCTGGCTCACAGCTCTCAGAACCTTTAGAAATCCTAAGTCATAAGAGCAATGGAAGTATATTTTGTCATAATATTTGGTTTTATTTTCCATTTCTACAATCTGCTTCAGAGCCATAAAAGTGAAATGGATATTTTGTTATTCATAATAAATCCTTTCCGCAACTGAGTTTATGTTAATGATATGACTTTTGGAGAGCACTTAAGGGTGGGGCTAATTGCCAAATAAACCATTAATGAAAATGGAGACTGAACTTTTGGTTCACCACTTGGTTTTCTGGGAGGAGAAAGGGACTAGACCTTAAAGCAGTCCCCAGTGATCAATGATTTAATCATGCCTGTGTAAAAAGCCTCCATAAGAACCCAAAAGTGCCTTCCCTGGGTTCAGATGGTAAATAATCCCCCTGCAGTGAAGGAGACCTGGGTTTGATTCCTGGATCAGAAAGATTCCCTGAAGAAGGGAATAGCAACTTACTCCAGGATTCTTGCCTGGAGAATCCCATAGACAGAGGAGCCTGGTGGGCTACAGTGCATAGGGTCACAGAGTCGTACACACACCACACAAAAATCCAAAAAGAAGATGCTTGGAGAGCTTCCAGGTTGGTGAACAAATAAGATTTGGATAAAGAACCTTGGAGAGAACATAGAAGCTCTTGCCCTTTCCCCATACCTTACTCTATGTACCTCTATCATTTGGCTTTTCCTTAGCTGCATCCTTTTACAATAAATAAGCAATCTTTTTCTCTTAGTTCTGTGAGCCAACAAATTAATCAAACAGAAGGAGAAGGTCATGGGAGCCTTTGATCTCTAGCTAGTTGGCCAGAAGTATAGATAATAAGGCTTCCCAGGTGGCTCAGTGGTAAAGGATCCATCTGCCAAAGCAGAAGACACAAAAGATTTGGGTTCAGTTCCTGGACTGGGGAGATGCACTAGAGTAGGAGATGGAAACTCACTCTAGTATTCTTGCCTGGGAAATCCTATGGTAGAGGAGCCTGATGGGTTACAGTCCATGAGGTCACAAAGTGTTGGACATGACTGAACACACACATACACAAGCAGCAAACAACCTGGACTTGGAATTTGCCTTCCACGTTGGAGGAGATCTTTGAAAACTCTGATTTGTAGTCTCGTAAGCTGCTACCTAGAAGCACAGGTAATAACTGGACTTGCAACAAGGATGTGAAGCTGGAGTAGGGGCAGTTTTGCAGTCTGAACCCTTAAACAATGGGATCTAGCACTCTCTCTGGTAGACACTGTCAGAACTAAGATGAATCTCTGAACACTCTGCTGATGTCCTGAAAACTGCTGTTTGTGTGGGGACCTCTCAACAGTGAAAGCAGGTCCATCAACCAACTTTACCAGAGGAATACGAACTGAAAATTTTGTCAGAGATTTAAATGTGTTTCTAGTAATTTCCATAGTCTTTTATGTTATAGAAGTAAACTCTCTATATAATCTTTTATGCTATGACAAATAAAAACATTTTTCATAGACTATACTTAAATTATTTTCCTCAGTTTATTTTTCAAATCCCATATTTTAACTAAAGCACTGAATTCATAACTCCTCAAGAGAAAAAAAGAACATGAATCTATGAGACAGCCTAGATCTTAATCACTGAATTATATTTTTACATATTATTAAAACAAAAATTTACTTCATTCTTTTCAGAATTTTGAATGACATACCAGAAAAATTTGATACCATGATATACTAAAAATACAATATTCTTTGTCATCTTAATCATTCAGCAATTCTCACTAATCTGTAGGTAATATTGAATATTGAATCCCAGGGAAATTTCAGCTTGAGTTTCTGTGCTTCATTGTCAAGTGATTGCCTATTCAGAAAAAAATCCTGCACATGTTGGTATAGGAATTTAAATGAAACTTCCTGATGACTGTTGCAAGCTAGAAGTAACACCTGCTGCCTTTTTGAAATAATTTCCATATTTTTTGGGGGGGTGGTTTCAGTGGGCTCTGTTTAATGAGTTCTAGACAGATGCTTGCCTCAGATGTCACCTCGCACAGCTGGGGCTGCTGAGTCAATAAGCACATTTCTGCTCGATTCTTGTCTACTTTGTGGCACAGCTGCCTTCCTTTTCAGTACATTAAGTTTGAGGTTACGGTGTGGATGATTCCACTGAGCTCGGTTTTATTTGGGATCAAAATCTCATCCCATGCAGATAGATCGTCATCCTTTTTTCTTGGGTTGAGAGACTCTGGTACACACTTTCCTGGGTCTCTACTTACAAATTTCAGGAACAGAGCTTGTGAAAAAGAATACTTTCCCAAATGAGGCAAAATATCAGCAATTTGAGACAATAAAGGGTTTTCATGAGTTCATTGTGTACATCTTTTCAGTTTATCAGTGATATCATCAAAAGAGGGGACCCACAGATGGGCATTGGAGCTGTAGGGAGAAAACAGTCTCTGTAACAATTGTTTCAGTCCAAGAATGTCTACTGGACCCAGACTCACTCACACCAAGTTAATTTTTTTTAACAAGATGGTTTATGAAAAACACAAGGAATGCAGAGCCAATTTATTTCAGAGACATGTAACTTTCCAAATGGAAAACACTTTTCTCATGGTCTTTTTCCTCTTAAGGCTTCCCCAGCAACTCAAACAGTAAAGAATCTGCCTACAGTGTGGGAGACTGAGGTTTCACCCCTGGGTCAGGAGGATTCCCTGGAGAAGAGATAGCTACCCATTGCAGTAATTTTCCTGGAGAATTTCATGGACAGAGAAGCTTGGCAGGCTACAAAATAGTTGGACACAACTGAGCAACTGACAACTTTCCCTCTCAAGCAGAGAAGGAAAGAGAGGAACAGTTGAAAACTCATTGAAATCATCATTGTATCTTACATTCAAACCAAATATTACAGTGGATATTGGTGCTTTTCTGACATGTTTTAATTCCCAGATAATACACAAATGTTACAAAGTAAAGAGAAAGTGATAACATCCTATTTGTTATGACTTAGAAAAAAAGTTTTCCCTTGGATATAGATTCCTATTTGAATGATGAGAAGTGAAATAGATGTCAGTCAATTCAGTCGTTCAGTTGTGTCCGACTCTTAACGACCCCATGAATCGCAGCATGCCATGCCTCCCTGTCCATCACCAACTCCTGGAGGTCACTCAGACTTATGTCCATCGAGTCAGTGATGCCATCCAGCCATCTCATCGTCTCGTTCCCTTCTCCTCCTGCCCTCAATCCCTTCCAGCATCAGAGTCTTTTCCAATGAATCAAGTCTTGGCAGGAGGTGGCCAAAGTACTGGAGTTTCAGCTTTAGCATCATTCCTTCCAAAGGACACACAGGGCTGATCTTCAGAATGGACTGGTTGGATCCATGCATTCCAAGGGACTCTCAAGAGTCTTCTCCAACACCACAGTTCAAAAGCATCAATTCTTTGTTGCTCAACTTTCTTCACAGTCCAACTCTCACATCCATACATGACCACTGGAAAAACCATAGCCTTGACTAGACAGACCTTTGTTGGCAAAGTAATACCTCTGCTTTTCAATACAATATCTAGGTTGGTCATAACATAGGAGAAGGGTTAATTTTCAAAATATTCTCTTGCTCTCTAAGTTTGGAAGACAAGATATTTTTTAATAGAAATTTCAAATAGTGGATGAATAAAATTAATGGAAAAGCCAAAAAGGATCCTGTTAAGAAATTTGTAGACCATCCTTGATGGTCCAGTGGTTAAGAATCTGCCTTGCAATACAGGGGGTATGGGTTCAATCACTAGTCTGGAAACTAAGATCTCACGTGCTGCAAAGCAACACCTGTGCACTTCTTCTCAGAGTCCTTGTGCTGCAACAAGGAGCCCAACTAAGACTAGACACAGCCAAATAAATAAACAAACAAATAAGATTATTGGGATAAAAATAAATTTAGGAAAGGAGCAGAACACACTAAAAAAATTTTTAAGTCAATATTTTAAGACAGTGTTTAAGGCCCTGTTTCAATAGTCACATTTTTAGGAATTTGGAAAAATCACTTGGCTCAGATGGAAAGGTATCTCCCTGCAATGTGCGAGACCAAAGTTTAATCCCTGGGTCAGGAGGATCCCTGGAGAAGAGAATGGCTATTCATTCCACTATTCTTGCCTGGAGAATTCCACAGACAGAGGAGCCTGGTGGGCTATAGTCCATGGGCTCACAAAGAGTGGGAGACCACTGAGCAACTAATACTTTCACACAAAAATCACTTGACCTCTGTTTTGAGTCCCCTCATCTGGTTTTATATGGAGTTTTTGTAGGGATCAAAGGAGATACATTATAGAAGTCTGCTTTGAAAATTGCAAGCTATAATAAGTGTATTGAATGTTATTATGAATACTGACCAAGAGGAATTTCTTATTTTTTCATATTTTCCCAAAATAAATATATAGCTCTCACCCCACCCCACCCCCAAATATATAAGTACTCTTTGAAAGGAAAAAAAAAAGTGCATGTATTGAGTGCCTAATAAGTTAAATTGAGTAGGCATTTTGTTGGGGAAAGAGGAGAATTGATGAGCACTGAGAAAACAGAGAAAGTATATATCTCTAAAGGGTTAAATTGCTGTAACCAGATATCCTGTGCTGTTCTCTCCCATGCAGTCCAAGGTCCCAAAAACAATTAACCTCAACAATCCAAGGATCTGCATGAGGGCCAAGTGAGCAAACATGGTAAGTGATAAATAGATTTAGTCAAAAATATAAAGTAAACCATATGAGAAGTCTTGAATTTGTAAACCTGTATGTCACCATGACTTTGAAAATGTTCGCAAATGAGTAGGTAGACCAGAATCAGCACTTCAACAATCCATGAACCCTAAAATTGAAGTCTTCTGGTAGATTTCAGGATTTTGAGCTGTAATACTCCCAGTCAACAACTCTGGTTAAACTACATACATGGGTTAAAAGAACATCCACAAAGCATTAGTGACTAATTTTAAAAGAAAGTAATTTGGCAGGGGAAAAATATTCCAAATCAAAAAATAAACAATAATAACACAAATATAAAAAAAAAAGTCCCAATCCTGTCACATAAATTAGAGCAAACTAATGCCAGAGCCACAGATAGCATTAGACTGAGAAAAACTGAAAAATATTAATGAACAACAAAAATCTTAAGTGATAAGAGTGCCTTGCACAATACAGGCAAATAACTGTATGCTATGCCTGTCTCATGCATATAACTCTCCTCTAATAGAGGTCCCATGATTACACGTTTAATTGCATGAAAGGGAACACAGTGATTTTATTCCCCATTAATCACTGGATTCAATTTGCCTGATCTTTCAGGAGTCTTTCATTTGTGAAAAAACAGAATTCAGTGTCAAACTAGCCAAGCAGGACAGAGACTTTCTCAGTTCTGATTATTGAAAACTATAACATGGATCAAGGAATATCCTCTGAATTCATCCCTTTTTCTTCATCTCTTGTTTCTCCTGGCTCACTTTTGGCAGAGATAAAAAGGGGAAAAGAATGGCTGCTGCAAAATGTAGAATCCTAACAATTAGCAACACCAGAAGAAAATTTCCTTTCTTTTCCCAGTATCCCCTATGTAAGCACTGGAATTTATCCTGAGTTAAATAAATAGAAATTTATTTTAATTATTCTAATCAAATGGATGCTTGATTAGGGTTCAAATATCCATTCTGAAGGCAACATTAAAACCAAATAAATAAATAAATATTTATATATTTATACATATATATGTATATATATGTATATATTTATATATATATAGGGAGAGAGAGAGAGAGAGGGAGAGAGACTTATGTCATACGTCCAAAGTAAGACAGGTATTTCCTCTTGGAAAAAATAAGTTTCTCCTTCCAGAAAGAGGAATGGATTCAGGGCCTGGGACAAAATAGACAAAAACAAATCAACAGGTAACTTTTTTTACTTTTACACTTTAAACTCTATCAGTTCAGTTCAATTCAGTTGCTCAGTCGTGTCCGACTCTGAGACCCCATGAATCGCAGCACGCCAGGCCTCCCTGTCCATCACCAACTCCCGGAGTTCACTCAAACTCGCTTCCATCAAGTCAGTGATGTCATCCAGCCATCTCATCCTCTGCTGTCTTCTTCTCCTCCTGCCCCCAATCCCTCCCAGCATCAGGGTCTTTTCCAATGAGTCAACTCTTTGCGTGAGGTGGCCAAAGAATTGGAGTTTCAGCTTTAGCATCACTCCTTCCAAAGAAATCCCAAGGCCGATCTCCTTCAGAATGGACTGGTTGGATCTCCTTGCATTCCAAAGAACTCTCAGAAGTCTTCCCCAACACCAAAGTTCAAAAGCATCAATTCTTCAGTGCTCAGCTTTCTTCATAGTCCAACTCTCACATCCATACATGACCACTGGAAAAACCATAGCCTTGACTAGATGGACCTTTGTTGGCAAAGTAGTGTCTCAGCTTTTGAATATGCTATCTAGGTTGGTCAGAACTTTTCTTCCAAGGAGTAAGTGTCTTTTAATTTCATGCTGCAGTCACCATCTACAGTGATTTTGGAGACCCTCCCATAAAAGTCTGACACTGTTTCCATTGTTTCCCCATCTATTTTCCCATGAAGTAATTTAAAAATACCATTCCATAGATGACTTATAGATTAATCTGTAATTCATCTTTTCTTTTGAGAAATTATGTAGGTAAAAGTAGACAGGAAGAGTGATATATGTGAAAATAGCATTTGAGTACAGGTGAAAAGAAGTATAAACTAGATTTTCCAGAGAAGTTAAACTTTTAAATATTAAACACTTTCAAAACAATCATTCTAGATATTTGTTGCATCACTTGGTTACTATAGCATTTCATCCCATGGAGGCTGTCTTATTAACTTGATCTTTCTCTCCAATAAAGCTGAGTCTAGGTGAGTGAAGTAGAACCTCATTGACTTGTCCTCCACAGGCAGCTGGGCAGCCCACAAGACCAAAGGATCAGAAGACCTGAGTCCAGTTCCTACATTGGACACTACCCAACTGTGTGACCTTTGACAGTCTCAAAGGCTTTAGGTTTCTAATCCTTGAAACAAGCATGCTAACAAAAATAATAACTAGGGCTTGTCTTACTTAACAGCAAAAAACACAGATTTCCTTTCTTTTTCCCAACCATAAAATCACCATCTACAGTGATTTTGGAGACCCTCCCATAAAAGTCTGACACTGTTTCCATTGTTTCCCCATCTATTTTCCCATGAAGTAATTTAAAAATACCATTCCATAGATGACTTATAGATTAATCTGTAATTCATCTTTTCTTTTGAGAAATTATGTAGGTAAAAGTAGACAGGAAGAGTGATATATGTGAAAATAGCATTTGAGTACAGGTGAAAAGAAGTATAAACTAGATTTTCCAGAGAAGTTAAACTTTTAAATATTAAACACTTTCAAAACAATCATTCTAGATATTTGTTGCATCACTTGGTTACTATAGCATTTCATCCCATGGAGGCTGTCTTATTAACTTGATCTTTCTCTCCAATAAAGCTGAGTCTAGGTGAGTGAAGTAGAACCTCATTGACTTGTCCTCCACAGGCAGCTGGGCAGCCCACAAGACCAAAGGATCAGAAGACCTGAGTCCAGTTCCTACATTGGACACTACCCAACTGTGTGACCTTTGACAGTCTCAAAGGCTTTAGGTTTCTAATCCTTGAAACAAGCATGCTAACAAAAATAATAACTAGGGCTTGTCTTACTTAACAGCAAAAAACACAGATTTCCTTTCTTTTTCCCAACCATAAACTATCCATCTTCTGGGGCTTCCCTGGTGGCTCAAACAGTAAAGCATTTTCCTGCAATGTGGGAGACCCGGGTTCGATCCTCTGGGTTGGGAAGATCCACTGGAGAAGGTAATGGCAATCCACTCCAGTACTGTTGCCTGGAAAATCCCAAGGATGAAGGAGCCTGGTAGCTACAGTCCATGTGGTCACAAAGAGTCAGACACAACTGACTCTTCACTTTCACTTTCTTTGAAATATTTAAGCATCCAGTTGCTTTCGATATTATTCAACCATACATTATGTCCTAGTATTATTCACTCCTACCTGGAGAAAGGAGGCTTTCCAAGTGGCTCAGGGGTAGGAATCCACCTGCCAATGCAGGAGACACAGGTTCAATCTCTGGGTCAGGAATATCCCCTGGAGAAGAAAATGGCTACCCACTGCAGTATTGTAGCCTGGAAAAATCCCATGGACAGAGGAGCCTGGTGGGCTACAGTCCATGGGGTCCCAAAAGAGTTGGATATGACTTAATGATTAAACAACAATAGCATCTGGAGAAAAGATGAATTCTGCCTGAAGCTACATTATTGTAAATGCTCTCCTATTTAAATCAGTGGCTTGTTTTTATATAAGCTGTCCTTTGTTTTTTCTTTATGGATCTAACATTTAGGAATTACAATTAATGTTGTGTTCCTTTTTTTCAACTGCAAGAAGAAAACGTCTATTAATTTTTTCACTCTTTTCTCTTTGTTTCTAAACTCAATGTCTGGTGATGAGACTATTATCTCAAAAAACGTATGTATAATATACATGATACATAAGTATAAAATAAGTCAATATATAGTTGTATATTTTATAATTAATTTAGGAATAATAAATTTATAAATATACTTAGGTGTATATATTTATATATTATTTGAATATATTTTATATGGTATACACATATACTTTTATATGTAAATATATAATGGTATATATTTCTATATGAATGTAAAGATCAAAGCACATATATATAGCCAATGTAGATATAAAGTTTTATATGTCATCCTATATATCAT
>SJYC01047321.1:0-24338 GCA_006408675.1 Madoqua kirkii | reverse complement strand
GCTATCTAGGTTGGTCATAACTTTTCCTCCAAGGACTAAGTGTCTTTTAATTTCCTGGCTGCAATCACCATCTGCAATGATTTTGGAGCTCCCAAAAATAAAGTCTGATACTGTTTCCACTGTTTCTCCATCTATTTCCCATGAAGTGATGGGCTCGGATACCATGATCTTCGTTTTCTGAATGTTGAGCTTTAAGCCAACTTTTTCACTCTCCTCTTTCACCTTCATCAAGAGGCCCTTTAGCTCCTCTTCACTTTCTGCCATTAGGGTGGTGTCATCTGCACATCTGAGGTTATTTATATTTCTCCCAGCAATCTTGATTCCAGCTTGTGTTTCTTCTAGCCCAGTATTTCTCATGATGTACTCCGCATAGAAGTTAAATAAGCAGGGTGACAATATACAGCCTTGACGTACTCCTTTTCCTATTTGGAACCAGTCTGTTGTTCCATGTCCAGTTCTAACTATTGCTTCCTGACCTGCATACAGATTTCTCCAAAGACAGGTTAGGTGGTCTGGTATTCCCATCTCTTTCAGAATTTTCCACAGTTGATTGTGATCCACACAGTCAAAGCCTTTGGCAGAGTCAATAAAGCAGAAAGAGATGTTTTTCTGGAGCTCTCTTGTTTTTTCCATGATCCAGCGGATGTTGGCCATTTGATCTCTGGTTCCTCTGCCTTTTCTAAAACCAGCTTGAACATCAGGGAGTTCATGGTTCATGTATTGCTGAAGCCTGGCTTGGAGAATTTTGAGCATTCCTTTACTAGCATGTGAGATGAGTGCAATTGTGTGGTAGTTTGAGCATTCTTTGGCATTGCCTTTCTTTGGAATTGGAATGAAAACTGACCTTTTCCAGTCCTGTGGCAACTGCTGAGTTTTCCGAATTTGCAGGCATATTGAGTGCAGCACTTTCACAGCATCATCTTTCAGGATATGAAACAGCTCCACTGGAATGCCATCACCTCCACTAGCTTTGTTTGTAGTGATGCTTTCTAAGGCCCACTTGACTTCACATTCCAAGATGTCTGGCTCTAGATTAGTGATCACATCATCATGATTATCTGGGTCTTGAAGATCTTTTTTGTACAGTTCTTCCGTATATTCTTGCCACCTCTTCTTATCCATAGGTATACTATATATGATAATTTTAGAGAAATGATATAAATATGCCACAAATTATTGATTGTGAATTTATCTCTTTTTACCATGTAATATTCATAATAGCTCTTATGCCAGTCCCAGTAAAATGTATAAAATGTAAAATATTTTACAAATAAACCTTATTGTCTTATCTCAATATCGACTTTGCTTTCCTCTGAGATAGACAAAAAAATGCCATGAAGATAAGGAAAATCCAAGAAAACAGTATTGAATGGTATAGAATCAAGTCTTTATAACTGAAAGGAAATTACAAACATTTCTGCTTGCATTTGAATTTCCTACATTTTTAGCTAAAATTATCTGTTAGCATAATGTGATGTTTTCATTTGAAGTGTGCAATTTATTCCAGAAAAAATACACGCCAAATCACAGTGACTTTTGTTAGACATAGTAAACAAACGTGAATAGTACATAATGCAAATAAATTGAAATATACTAAAGGTTATTGGTCATCCAAAAATGAAAACTATTAATAGTACATGTTTTGCTTTAAGAAATTCTGCAGATGTCTGAGAATTCAAAATTGTTAACAGTGAAGCCAATAATTCTTGTTTAAGGGAATGTAGTTTACCTAAAATAAAGTAAAAAAAAACAGAATGGCCATATAGGATGATATAATTGTAGCAATAAGCTAATGGTGTCCAAGAAGTCACCTCAAAATTTAGTAACTTGCAACATAGCCATGTAGCTTACCCAAAATTCTGTTGGTCTGCTTGACAGTGTGCTTAAGGCATGCATGTGACTGTAGTAATCTGTTAACAATTTGGCTAGGCTTGATAATTAAAAATAAAACCATTCACATGTTTGTGATAGCTATAGGCTGGTCATTTTTCTCTAGGAATTTAGTCCTACCCTAGCTTTTTCACAGGTGGCAGCATTCCCTAGAAGTCAAGCCTCAAGATGCAAATACTGTTTAGTCCTCGTTGACGACATGTTTACCGATGTCCTTCGACTATAGTAAGTCACATGACCAGCCCAGGACTTGTGTGGCTTGAAACTACACAAGGACTGGATGGGAGGAAGAGAGACTGATTCATTGGTGGTCACTACTGTACCACTTTAACACAATAATTCATCATGTATATGTCTAATATATCCCTACTACCATCCATGAATGTGAATAGACAGTGGGTATAAGTGAGTGAGTGAGTGAGTGAAAGTTGCTCAATCATGTCTGGCTTTTTGTGACACCATGGACTGTAGCCTGCCAGAATCCTCTGTTCTTATCATTCTCCAGGCAAGAATACTGGAGTGGGTAGCTGCTTCATTCTCCATGGGATCTTCCCAATCTGGGGAATGACCCCAGGTCTCCCACATTTCAGATTCTTTATCGTCTGGCCACCAGGAAAGCCCACTGGGTATAAGGGGTACCATAAATAAAAGCCACATGGACCATAAAAATTTAAGAATTCTCTTCCTTTAGCTGCCAGCAAACTCAGAGGAGGAATTAATGATCACCTCTTCTCCCAAACTGCTAATCTATTGAATCCTGCAAGCAGAAAATAGTGAAAGTGCTAAAGACTGGCTCTGCAATAACTCTGGTTCACTTGCTGTCCACTGTTGAGGCACTGTTTTTATTTCATGACCACTGGTTTTCTTTCATATGAAATGGAGGAGTATTAGGAGGGCTTGGACATGAAGAATTGTGGCTTGAACTGAAGCCGAGTCATCCTGAGGAAGCACTTTCAAGGCACTGCTAATCTTGCATTGTGAAGGGGAGACCTGGGGTGATATTCATTTTTAAGATTTAAAAGCTATCTGACATGTTTGCCTTCTAAGCAAGTTTAGTGCTGCTTTATAAGCAGCACAGGGAAGCTGGGAGCAGCTTTAGGAATGCGGAAATAATGAACCTTGCTCCTTTTCTTCCATAAGGGCATCAGGGAATCTTCACTTTTCTTTTGCCTGCCTGGAGGAATGAATTTTATCTGGTAGTATTGGACTTCTTTCTGTCTTCTGTTCCTGGTTCCTCTTTCCTTGTCCTTCTTGTTTCTTTACTTCAAGTCAGCCATTGTATCATGACTATCTATTGTTAAGAATACTCAGTGGCAACAAGCCATACATCATGAAAAGTGAATTGCCCCTTTGTCCTCTATCAGATATCTTTCCATAGAAGAGGTATATTTCCATGGAATTGAGCTTCCTCTCTCAGTACTGCATAATACATTCTGTTGGCTCTAATTGGAAGAGACTGGTTTGTCTTTTCTTACTTAACATCTTATTCTTCCTTTTCCACTGGCATCTACTTTCCTCAGACACATTCGCTATTCTAACCAGCAGTGCCAAATTATTCACCATTCCCCTTTAGATAAACCATTTCTCTTATTTCAATAGATTGAACATGACCCACCTTACCCCAGCTGACCTTTCTTGGCATATTTCTTGATGTGTTCTTTCTCTGGATCACCAAGTGACGTTTAAAAGTCAGTTCATTCAAAAAGACATCCCCTTTCCATACCAAGTTCAGTATCCTAAATTCTTGATTCCAACTGGCAGCAACATTAGGGAATCATGTCTGGCCCCCAAAATTTTGGTCATGCTTTCTATAGCCAGACTTCAAGTCCTGGAAATTCTATCTTCATAATATTTCTCCCACCTTATCCTCTCTCTTTCCATTGATTTTTTCTTTCTAAAGTAAATCATCAAAACTTTTCTCTGTGATTCCTAGATCTCTTTTTCTTTTCTTTCCTTTTCTTTTCTCTATTTTGTTCCTTTCAATCCATCCTAAATGAGATTATCAAGTTCATCATTCTGAAGCTTATCTTTTCTCATCCTTTCATCTACTCTCTTGCCTATAGGAAAAAGAAACAGCCAAACAATGTTCAACAACTTTGTATCTGAATCATAACCACCATCTCTATGGTATTTTGAGGGTTCTAAAGACTTTCCTTTTTTCTTAGTCATCCTTGCTCTGTAGTCTCATCCTTCTACCTCATCTGTTCTCTTTTCTCTGGCCTGGATTAACCCAACAAATCAGCCACTTTTCCCTTAGCTGCCTCTGTTTGCAAAGTTCTTCTATGAAGCACTGTGTTACTGAAGTATGCAAAAATTATTGAAATAAGAAATAATGGCATATTCAACAAAATGACATATTTCTATGGCCTGAATATTTGTGTCCCACCAAAATGCATATGTTGAAATCTTAGTGCTCATGTGATGATATTAGGAGGTGGGTTTATGCCTGGTGCTGAGATCTTGAGAGTGGATCCCTTGTGAAGGTGATTAATGTTCTCATAAAGGAGACCCCACAAAACGTTGCAGCCCTCCTCCCCATGAGGACACAGCAAAATGACACTGACTATGAACCAGGAAGAGACTCCTCACCAGAGTATGGCCTTGATTTTGGACTTTCCAGCTTCTAGAAGTATAAGAAATAAATTTCTGCCATTCATAACATACCTAGTGTGTGACACTTTTTTTTAGCAGTCTGCATGGACTAAGATACATATCTAATGGTCTTTTTGAGTCAACACAATGATTTGCTGAATTCTTTTCTTCCTAGTAACCTGCCCTTATGTTGCATTTCTGAGCCCATATCTAAGTTTATGTTGCATCTCTATTCTCTAAGCCTTATGAAACTTCTCATAAGTAAATTCTTCACATTTTCTTCCAAGTATAAATTTAACCTTCCTAGAGTGAGTAGGAAGCAAGCAGAGTGATTGGTCCCCTGATCCTCGCTTTCAATTTTGTGTCTTTCTCACTCTTTTGTTGTATTGTGCTTTCGGAAAACCCTGGCTTGTTGAGCCAGACTCAACAAAATGAAGTTGTGATACTTCGGCCACCTGATGTGAAGAGCCCACTCATTGTAAAGGACTCTGATGCTGAGAAAGGTTGAGGGGAGGAGGAGAAGGGGGCGGCAGAGGAAGAGATGGCTAGATAGCAATACCAACTTAAAGGACATGAATTTGAGCAAACTCTGGGAGATAGTGAAGAACAGGGGAGACTGGTGTGCTGCAGTCCATGGACTGCAAAGAATTGGACACAACTTAGTACTGAACAACAATAAAGAGTTGTCCCCATGGAACCAATGGGCAGGGCAAGCATATACCCATCATTTTCATGGTAGAATTCAAGTTCCCTAGTACTTCCTGATCCAGCAACTACCTCCCCAACAACTCTTTTGTTCTCTCAGCAACTTCTTACTTGGACTTCCTACAGTGAATACTAAAACGATTGCATTTCTATGAAACATCATGCTTCCGTTCCTCTGTGTCTTCTATCTGTAACATGATATGCAATTTCCTTCCCAAGGCTGTAAGCAGCTCAAACATCATCTCCTAAAAACATCATCTCCTTAACTATCCTCTCTCTACCTGTGGTTCTCTAGTCCTCATTAATGTCTTCTTACTTATATTATGTTAAATAATATGGACTGTGATGGTTTCTTGGAGATGAACTACACACACACACACACATACGTGAGTCGCTCAGTCATGTCCGACTCTTTGCGACCCCATGGACTATACAGCCTATGGAGTTCTCCAGGCCAGAATACTGGTGTGGGTATCCTTTACCTTCTCCAACGGATCTTCCCAACCCAGGAATTGAACCCAGGTCTCCCACATTGCAGGCAGATTCTTTACCAGTTGAGCCACAGGGAAGCCTAAGAATACTGGAGTGGGTAGCCTAATCCTTCTCCAGCATATCTTCTTGACCCAAGAATTGAACCAGGATCTCTGAATTGCAGGTGGATTCTTTACCGACTGAGCTATCAGGGAATATATATATATATACACACACACACATATGATAACCTGTCTCTTATACACATCTCATATCTTCTTGACCCAAGAATTGAACCAGGATCTCTGAATTGCAGGTGGATTCTTTACCGACTGAGCTATCAGGGAATATATATATATATACACACACACACATATGTGTGTGTGTGTGTGTGTGTGTGTATATATATATATACATATATATATATATATGTACATCATCTCATTGATGTGACACTTCAGTTTCTGTCCAGCAGAGAATAGATATCAATACATGTTTTTGAATGAGTAGTTATTAGGGTTTGAATTTGCCTAATAGATGGGATCACCTAAAGCATTTTTATGGTGGTGGTGGTGGTTTAATTGCTAAGCTGTGTCCAACACTTGGCAGCCCCATGGACTGTAGCCCGCCAGGCTCCTCTGTCCGTGGATTTTCCCAGGCAAGAATACTGGAGTGGCAGCAATTGCAGACAGTCTCCTGCATTGCAGGCAGCTTCTTTACCACTGAACCAGCAAGAAAGCCCAAAGCGTTTTGGACAGATGCAGATACTAGTCAAAGAGAATTAAAGCAGGTACTAAACTATACTATTTCAAACTTGAACAGAAACTGAGGATATATTCTCTCATGTTTGACTGACACTATTATATATGTACTATTCACTCTTGGGAGAAGGCAATGGCACCCCACTCCAGTACTCTTGCCTGGAAAATCCCATGGACAGAGGAGCCTGGTAGGCTGCAGTCCATGGAGTCGCTAACAGTTGAACCCGACTGAGTGACTTCACTTTCACTTTTCACTTTCCTGCTTTGGAGAAGAAAATGGCAACCCACTCCAGTGTTCTTGCCTGGAGAATCCCAGGGATGGGGGAACCTGGTGGGCTGCTGTCTATGGGCCGCACAGAGTCAGACACAACTGAAGCGACTTAGCAGCATTCACTCCTGACATATTTTTTTAATTGTGCAACATAATATTGAAATAGGAGGTAAACCAATCACATTAACTATTACTGAAGTTGGTAAACATCATCTTATGTCTTTGTTTTCACTGTGAAATAAGCATGTGAAAAGTTTTATAAAAGCTTTATGAAACACTGAAAGTTAGATTTTAGCAACACTTGGAAGGAAAAGAGGGTGGTTTGCAAAGTGGCAATTCATTGAGTTAGTTTCTTTGTCATTTGAATAGCTTATTGTTGCAGCTTTTAATTTCACTTCACTAAGACATATTCTCTGCTTAACGGTGGTATCATTTAGTGCTGGGGACAGTTGCTCCCTAGACATTTATTTCAACATAAACAATTAAAAGGCAACTTTGGAATGTTCCCAAGCTAGTTATAGGATGTACTGGGAAAGGAGTTTAGTATGTCCTATGGAAGCCTTTTCCCCTTGGTAAAATTACACATCCTAGCAAATATGCTTTTTCAAAATCATTCTTCCACTCAGAGTTCTAACTGCATCTGTCCAAAATACATTTGCATTTTCCTCCCATTGAATTTATTCTAGAGGCTCATCCAAATAGCCTCTCATCTGGTGTCTGTAGGAAACAAGCCAATACTTCGCAGGAGTTTGGCTTCCCAAATGCTGGCTTCCAGCTCTTTTGGCAGTAATATGATCCAGTGCTTATGCATACAGTGACAACCACAGTTCTGCTCCCTTTAGGTAGACACGTGTTTATTCTCCCTAATATACCTGGGTTTCAGCCTCTTTATGTCAGAACTGGAGCCCTGGATGTGTTTATGCTGATGGCCTGACCCTACTTTTGCTGTTCCTTCTGCCCTCCACAGAAACGCCAAGGAACTTGACAAAAGTTTTATTAACACTTGTATGACCAAAGGATCCACTGGGTTATGCCTCATAATTAATGATATTTAAACATGTCTGAGAAAAAGTAAGGAAAAGAAAATAAAAGCAATGTATCCCTGAGCTTTCAATTAAGCTTGTTTGTCAATTTAATGGACACTCTTTCATTGTCTTTTCCTACATCCTTTGTGTTAAAATACCCTTTGTTCTATGAAATGATGATGACAGTCAACAGGAATTAATAACATTTAAACGTCCTTATTTGGAAAAAATCAAAGTTCAAAAAACTTGTTCTTCTCTCCCAAAACCTATGTTAGAGATATTTGTCTATGAGATTCAGAAGATTACGAATGACTATTAAAAAAGCAGCCTTAAATATGGTAAGAAAACTAGCATCTACTGTATTTTGGTACTTTCTAGCACTTTATATATTTTAAAAGTACATTAACTTCTCTAATCTTCACAATGTTCATGGTGATATTTTATAGATGAGGAAATTGAGGCTCAGAGGAGTTTTGTAACTTTCCTACAGTCAGTGATAGTAAACATTAGAGGTGGGCTTTACTGAAATGGTTTGTTCCACTTCTGTACTCCTAAACTTGCACACTAAACCACTACACACTGTTTATTTACACACACTCTACGTGGCCCCTGGTTATCCAGTCAGCTGGTTCTCTTGATTTCCTGCACTGCCTCTGTATCTTCTTAAAGTCACAGGATCTCCAACCATATGCCAACATACAGTGTTCATTTCTAGGCAAGCATACATCCTCTCAGGTTCAACTTCCTATGAAATATGTAAAGCAAGAAATATGAATGTCAATGCCCAGAAGTGGTCTGAAGAAATAAATATATTTTAAGCTAAACATTAGGACAGTTTCTGAATGCAGAATTCACTCTATAAGTGGGTTTAGGTAAGCTCTTCCAATCTTTCCTGTCTATGTACTATTCCTCCTTGAAATCTCCAATACATTCTTCTTACCAGTCAATGGCTTTCATCCTTAGGAGCAATCCACATGTCAAGTATAGTTTCTTCTTCCACGTACACTTTTTACCAAGAACAGATTAAGAGAGTTGTAACATGACAATAATACTATTAATGATAATAGTTAATATTAACTGAGCATTTGTGTTATACATACTGCTAAATATTTTACATAGTCATATAATCTCATATAATCCTCACAGCCAAAACAGCATCACAATCTTCAATTGAGTAATGAGGAAAATGGAAACAGGGGAGTCAGTACCACACTGATATTTCCTAGTTAACAAGTAACATAATGAAGATTTTAAAATCAGTCAGTCACAAAACAACATGCATAACGAGAATGTCTAAAACACCATTTGACTGGTTTGTGTTTTTCTTGTAGTTTTAGTAATGGAAACTTTGAGACTGAGTTTTCAGGTAACCCCTGCTTATATAGTACTGGGACTCAGTCGCAGTTTGCATTCACTTTTCCAAGGACTAAAATCTTGTTTACAATTTGCCTATTTGGCTTGCCTGCTAGTAGATTTGTCCAATGCTGACTACAGCATTAATCACTGAAAATAACTTGTTCCTGGCTTCTTTGTGCTCACAATCCAAATGTTCATCAAAAATGCTCAGACACAAATGGAAAGCAGTAATGCTCCTGCACTTCCATCTGCTGTCAGCGATCATACTTTCCTGGTACCATGCTCTGTTTGCTGACCTTGGCTTCTGCCTAACATGGAACTTATTCTTGCCACTCATTCTGGGACATATCCTCTATTCTGACTATCAGATTTAGTTAAAAGATCCCGAGCCTTTTCATATCCTTCTCTCTCTGCCATAGAATCAGTTTTCCCTTAAAATGGCTAAATTCAGTGTTGTTGTTGTTGTTATTTTAAATGGCATATCTTTAGAAATTTTTTTGGAGAGTGGGTCATTGGGGTCATTTGGGGGGAGGGGGTCACCAGAAATTGTATTATACTTCTGCCCCAAATTTTGTTCAGTTATATACATGCAGTCCCTTTTCATAATGATCCTTCTTACCTAAACATTTTCATTCTTTCTGTTACACTGTATTTAATTTAACCAAATATTTATTTCTTGACTCCCTAATAAATTTCTTGCCAATATTTAGTAACTTTAGTAGTAAACTGAGTGACAAATGTTAAATAACATCTACTCTAGTCTTTTCTTCTTATACATAAATAACTGGGGACAAAGGGAAGCTATGACCTGGGCTGAGGTGCAAAATGAAGATAGAGATAGAACCAGAGCTTCACTGCTAATGGTGTCAATTCACTGGTGTTATGACCTGAAGTGCAGGTTCAGAAGTCTGAGCCTAGGAAATATGAGGGCAGTAGAAGAGAAATAATATTTGAAATATACAGAAAGAGAATATGGCATATGGAAAATTCCATAATAATCCATCTTATGAACTTGTAAACAGATGATTTAGTTCACATGGTAGTCCATTCAACATGAAAGTTCAAATTTGCTAAGTATGTATCCAATGATGATGATGAAGCATATATAATTAGAAACAACTATACATTTGTTTTGTCAGAAATATACTAAAAAGAAATTAATCAGAATCCCTGTATTTTTTGCAATACTAACAAGTGTGTTGTTATATTTTATCCATTCCAATAAGATGAATAATATCTTAGAGTATGTGATGTATCTTGTACTGATGAAACAGAGTGCCTCTAGTGAAGGCAGGAAAATTACCACAGTGTATTGAAATAACCAAAAGTAAAGTGAAGTGTTCCTGGAATAAACTCCCATGCTAGTCATCCTTAAATAAATGTGATGAGTGTAAGAAGTATATCAAGTAATTTACTAATAAAATATGTTTTTCTGAATATTGTGATAGCTTTGGCATTTCTCATCTAAAAATATATATTTTTTATTAGCAATCATAATACTCCTCAATAAGAGAATGATAGTTGTAAAATTTGAGGCCTATAAACCCGGATCTACTCCTAAAGGAAAAAAATGGAAAATCAAGTGTATAATTTCCTCCCTTGGGAATTAGTAAGAGGTAAGAAAGTGCCTTGTCATTCTAAGAAACATTAAAGAACAAGGTAAGTCCTTTTAGATAAAAGAGAAAATCTTTCAGTTATATAGGAGGACAAATTGGAAACAACAGATACAAACTTGGGATATTGTTCTAATTTGGGACCTTGTAAATTTGGAGGAAAATATGTGTGTATTGAGCTTCTTCAAGTAGCATATAAGTCATTATCAATGGCATGGGGTGTTTCATGGACCAATAAAGCCCAGTGAAATGCAGCCAGCCAAATGGGACTTTCTTTTGATTATAGCTTCCCAGGAACTATAGAATGTGAAGCTATAAAATGTGATATGAAATGGTAACAACAATTGAGAATACAAAGATTGATTCCATGGGTTAACTGGAGGAGAATAATTGTATCACACCAATTATACAATGATCATATATAGGAAAAATGTGTACTTCCCTGGTGGCTCAGATGGTAACGAATCTGCCTGCAATTAGGAGACCAGGGTTTGATCCCTGGTTTGGGAAGATTCCATGGAGAATGGAATGGCTATCCACTCTAGCATTCTTGTCCAGAGAGTTCCACGGAGGAGCCTGGTAGGCTTCAGAGTCAGACAAAACTGAACAACTAACACCTACACTTTTATATATAGGAAAAATAGTATATTGCACCTTCTGAAAATTTCAGTAAAATTATTTTAACCAGATAATTTTAAAATAATTTGTACTGGTACTGG
Source organism: Madoqua kirkii (assembly GCA_006408675.1). Taxonomy (NCBI): domain Eukaryota; kingdom Metazoa; phylum Chordata; class Mammalia; order Artiodactyla; family Bovidae; genus Madoqua; species Madoqua kirkii. The sequence goes on along the minus strand of SJYC01047321.1, from coordinate 12,935 downwards.
CACAAAACCAGAATTATAGATCAATGGGACAGGCTAGAAAGCCCATTGATAAACTCAAGCACTTATGATCACCTGAACTACAACAAGGGAGGCAAGAATACACAGTGGAGAAAAGGCAGGCTCTTCAATAGGTGATGATGAGAAAACTGAGAGCTACATGTAAAAAAAAAAAAAAGAAACAAATTTAGAAGATTCTTTAACATCATATACAAATATAATATCAAAATGGATTAAAGGCCTAAATGTAAGACTGGTAATATAAAATTCTTAGAGGAAAACATAGGCAGAACACTCTTTGACATAAATCACAGCAATACCTTTTTAGATTAATCTCCTAGAGTAATAAAAGTAAAAATGAAAGTAAACAAATGAAATCTAATGAAACTTAAAAGCTTATGCACAGCAAAGGAAACCATAAACAAAACAAAAAGACAATCCACAGAAGGGGAGAAAATATTTGTAAGCAATGGGACCAACAAAGGGTTAATCTTCAAAATGCACAAACAGCTAATGCAGCACAATATTTTTTTAAAATCAAGAAATGGACAGAAAATATAGATATTTCTCCAAAAAAGATGTACAGGTGGCCAAAAAGCACAAGAAAAGATGCTCAGCATTTCTAATTAATAGATAAATAAAAATAAAAACTACAGTGAGGTATCATCTCACACCAATTAGGATGGCCATCATCAAGAATTCTATAAACAATAAACACTGCAGAGGTTATGGAGAAAAGGGCACCCTCTTGCATTATTGGTGGAAATGTAAACTGGTGCAGCCAGAATGGAGAACAGCAAGGAGTTTCCCTAAAAAAAAAAGATACATAACTATGATATGAACCAGTAATCCTACTCCTGGGAATATTCAGTGAAAATCATATTTTGAAAAGGTAAATATACCCCAATGTTCATCACAACATTATTTACAATAGCCAAGAAATGGAAACAGCCTAAATGTCCACTAACAGGTAAATGGATAAAGAAGATGTGGTACACAGATACAACACAACATCAAGTTCAGTTCAGTTACTCAGTCAGGTCCGACTCTTTGCAACCCCATGAACCACAGCATACCAGGCTTCCCTGTCCATACCGACTCTTGGAGTTTACTCAGACTCATGTCCATTGAGTCGTTGATGCCATCCAATCATCTCATCCTCTGTCATGCCCTTCTCCTCCTGCCCTCAATCTTTCCCAGCATCAGGGTCTTTTCAAATGAGTCAGCTCTTCCCATCAGGTGGCCAAAGTATTAAAGTTTCAGCTTCAACATCAGTCCTTCCAAAGAACATCCAGGAATGATCTCCTTTAGGATGGACTGGTTGGATCTCCTTGCACTCCAAGGGACTCTCAATAGTCTTCTCAGACATCACAGTTCAAAAGCATCAATTCTTCTGTGCTCAGCTTTCTTTATAGTCCAGTTCTCACATCCATATATGACTGCTGGAAAAATTATAGCCTTGACTAGATGGATCTTTGTTGACAAAGTAATGCCTATCCTTTTTAATATGCTGTTTAGGTTGGTCATAACTTTCCTTCCAAGGAGTGTGTCTTTTAATTTCATGGCTGCAGTCGCCATCTGCAGTGATTTTGGAGCCCCCAAAATAAAGTCTGACACTGTTTCCCCATCTATTTCCCATGAAGTGATAGGACTAGATTCCATGACCTTAGTTTTCTGAATGTCGAGCTTTAAGCCAACTTTTTCACTCTCCTCTTTCAATTTCATCAAGAGGCTCTTTAGTTCTTCTTCATTTTCTGCCATAAGGGTGGTGTCATCTGCATATCTGAGGTTATTGACATTTCTCCTGGCAATCTTGATTACAGCTTGTGCTTCACCCAGCCCAGCGTTTCTCGTGATGTACTCTGCATATAAGTTAAATAAGCAAGGTGACAAAATACAGCCTTGACATACTCCTCTTCCATGTACAGTTCTAACTGTTGCTTCCTGACCTGCATACAATTTCTCAAGAGGCAGTTCAGGTGGTGTGGTATTTCCATCTCTTTCAGAATTTCCCACAGTTTATTGTGATCCACACAGTCAAATGTAATATTACTCAGCCATAAAAACGAATGAAATAATAATTTGAAGTCATATGGATGGACCCAAAGATAACATATTAAGTGAAATAAGTCAGTGAAAGATAAATATCATGATATCACTTTTATGTGGAATCTAAAAAAAAAAGGTACAAATGAACATATTTACAAAACAGAAATGGACTCACTGACATAGAAAACAAATTTATGATTACCACAGGTAAAATGCAGGAGTGTGGGGAAGATTAATTAGTATTAACGTATACACATGCTTACACATGAAATAGGTGATCAATAAGGATTCGTTGTATAGTGCAGAGGACTCCACTCAATATACTGCAATAACCTAAATGGGAAAAGATTCTGAAACAGAATAGATATATGAAAAGTGTAATAGCAACATCGAAAGAAGTCTTATGTTTTCTCCTGTCCTTAGATTTACTTGAACCCAGGGATTTCTTCAATAGCCTTTTTAGGAATTAATAGAATCTTGGAACCATCTACTCTTTTTGAAAAAAAAATTAAAAACTTATTAGTGTGTCTATAGTTTTTATACACGATAGAAGCTACTAAACTAGTTTCATCTCCTTAAGGCTCTCAAGCAGTAGTATACGGTATATGTTGTCTTCAAGAATTTTGTTGTTGCTGCTCCTTGGTGTTTTGCCTTGTCCTTGACCATAAAAATGAAACAAAACAGCACAAGCAGAATTTTAACTTTCATATTCACTGTATCATTCTTTATATAATCAAAAATGCGCACATCTTTAAAAACATTTATTGGAGTATAGTTGAGGTATATTGCAGTATATCTACTCAACTATGTTGTGTTAGTTTTAGCAAGGTGAATCAGTTATACATATACACATATTCACTCTTTTCCCATATAGGCCTTTGCAAAGTATTGAGTGGAGCTTCCTGTGCTGTACAACAGGTCCTTACTAGTCAATAGTAGTGTGTATATGTCAATCCCAATCTCCCAATTTACCCATCCATCCCCTTACATCCTGGTAACCATGTTTGTTTTCTATATCTGTGCAGTGATGTGGATGGACCTAAAGACTGTCATACTGAGTTATGACATCAGTTATGTGCAGAATCTAAAAAAAGGGTACAAACGAACTTCCCTACAAAACAGAAACAAAATGACAGGTGCAGAAATGGGAACATCTTGATGTCTGAACCTTACACTCTATAATTTATGTTTTCTGAATATTATGACATTATTTCATGCTTCATCTTAAATGAAGTATATGGTCATTGTTTGGCATGGAAAAATAAATTTTATATTGATAAAAATTCTAACTAATAAACATTTTCTTATAAAAAGAAAGTTGCAAAATAATCTTTATTATGAAAATTAGAGATGATTTTGAATTTAATAATAGCATTTTCATTTCTTTGCTCTTTTATCAAATGCACACTTTTTCATGAACCATATTTATAGGATATTTTGACTTTTAATGTAATAAAATAGAGATTAAAAAATATGTTTACTTTTCAAGTGAAATTCTAGTGAGGATGATAGATCAATTCAGTTCAGTTGCTCAGTCATGTCCAACTCATTGTGACCCCATGAATCGCAGCATGCCAGACCTCCCTGTCCATCAACAACTCCCGGAGTTCACTCAAACTCATGTCCATCCAGTCAGTGATGCCATCCAGCCATCTCATCCTCTGTTGTCCTCTTCTCCTCCTGCCCCCAACCCCTCCCAGCATCAGGGTCTTTTCCAATGAGTCAACTCTTTGTGTGAGGTGGCCAAAGTACTGGAGTTTCAGCTTTAGCATCAAGGGGACTCTCAAGAGTCTTCTCCAACACCACAGTTCAAAAGCATCAATTCTTCGGCACTCAGCTTCTTCACAGTCCAACTCTCACATCCATACATGACTACTGGAAAAACCATAGCCTTGACTAGACAGATCTTTGTTGGCAAAGTAATTTCTCTGCTTTTCAATATGCTGTCTAAGTTGGTCATAAGTTTCCTTCCAATGAGTAAGCGTCTTTTAATTTCATGGCTTCAATCACCATCTGCAGTGATTTTGGAGGCCCCCCCTCCAAATAAAGTCTGACACTGTTTCCACTGTTTCCCCATCTATTTCCCATGAAGTGATGGGACCAGATGCCATGATCTTCATTTTCTGAATGTTGAGCTTTAAGCCAACTTTTTCACTCTCCTCTTTCACTTTCAAGAGAATTTTTAGTTGCCCTTCACTTTCTGCCATAAGGGTGGAGGCTGTTGGATAGGCACACGCAAAAGTAAAAATTCAAATGAAAAATGAACACAAATGGACAACAGATGCCTGAAAAATACTTGTTCTCATATGTTCTAGTACAAAATAAACTATAAATTGTATATCCTTTTTACTAGCCAAATTAGCCAAGTTAAAGAAGACTTGTGGACAGTTATGGTTAAGATGCTGGGAGAATAGAACTGCAAACACTGGTTTGCTGGTAATGTAATATAAAATTTAGAGAAGATAATCGGGCAGTATGTATCAAATTTTAAAAGGGTACACTACACTTATACCATGGTAATTCCATGTGTAGGTAAATAGTCTGATACAGCAGCCATACTGAGATCTTATTAATATTTGCACTGTAGACTTTACAATTATCGTAATATATTCAGAAAATGTTAGCTTCTTTCTTTCTTCTATGAAGGAAAAAGGGAAATCAGTTTAGTTATAAGCCACCCATCCAAGCTTTAATTTTCAAGGGCAATAGTTACATAAACTTTGTTTCTTTTAAAAATATATTTCCTTCTGTCTTAATTTTTTTTAATTTACTACTTTATTCTATTTTACAATACTGTATTGGTTTTGCCATACATTGACATGAATCAGCCACAGGTGTACACGAGCTCCCAATGCCGAAGCCCCCTCCCACCTCCCACCCCACACTATCTCCCCGGATCATCCCGTACACTACCCCAAGCATCCTGTATCCTGTATTGAACATAGACTGGCGCTTCATTTCTTATATGATAGTATACATGTTTCAGTGCCATTCTCCCAAATCATCCCACCCTCTCCCTCTCCCTCAGAGTCCAAAAGTCCATTCTATACCTCTGTGTCTCTTATGTCTGTCTTAAATTTTATAGTTACAGTAGGTTAAGCTTTATCTTTGAATATAATAAAACAGAGGAAGGGATGATGGAAGAAAGGAGAAAAAAAATCTTAAGAAGTTTTTTAGGAGGGGAGTTTAGTCATGTCTTAACAGTTCTCCAAATCCATCTTAGCATAAAGCTAAGAGTCATTATTGGCTTGTAAACAAACCCAGTCTGAATTTGAAGACGAATAGGCCAGTTTACAAAATTCAGAATGTCCAGAAGTAGGTAGAGTGTTCTCTGAAGATACAAGGCTAAACAACTGTGAATCTCTTAGGTTTCAGTAGCTACTGAAAGTAAGTCCTTCAGAATATATTCACTGTGAGTGGTAATAAACACTGTGCCTGCTGGACACATTTGAAGGCAGAAATCTGTAACAACAAGATAACACATGAATTGCTCATTTTTAAAACTCTGAGATTAAAACTAAAAATTTACAATTAAAATGTTGCAAATAGCCACCACAGATTGCAATAATACCAATTGTCACTACTGTTCACCTTCATTAACAAATGTTTATCATGCCACTTGGACCTTTAAAAAAAGGATCTTTTCTGCTTTAGTGTGGCTATAATGTAATTGGTGCATACATATGTTCAATTGCATACATATGTTTAATTAATCATATTGATACATAATTCTAAATGAATATGACATAGTTAGATGATAATATGATAAACTTCTTAGTTTACATTTCCCAAATTGTTTAAACTGAAATATATGCCAATAATACTGAAATAAATAAATGGTCCTTAGGCTGCTGATTACTTTTGTAGAAAGTGCTGAGTGACAGGTGAACCAAAGCATGTAACCCTCAGGGTGAGATTACCTCTCAGAAAACAGAGAATTGTCCCTTGTGAGACACGTAGTAAATTGTGCCTGACAAACCGTCTACAGATGGATGAAGAAATAGACATATTTTGAGACCTCTGAAACTTTACCAAGTGTCCATGTATCTGCTATGTTCAGTGTTAAAATGATATAGTGGTGATGTTAACAATGAAATGATGATGGCTACTATTTTAAAGATTATTTTTTTATATTGAGAGGAAAATATAAAAAGAGGTTAAATATTTATTGAAGTACTTAACAAATATTTAAAGATTTATAATATCTGCCAAGTGAATGTTACATACATGATTTAAGAGACATATCATTAGCTTGAGAATCACCAACAGTCCAAATTTATTTTTTTTAATTTATTTTTAAAATTGTCTTGACCCCCAGTCCACACCATATGCAGATAGAAATCTAGTTTCCTCTTATCAGTAATGTTGAGAAGTTTCTGAGATCTTCCTTTTTCCTTAAGAAACTCCTGCTTAGATTTCTTACTTTCACTGAGGCTTGATTACTCTTCTTTGTGTTACTTTTTTGGTCTACTCTCTGATCTATATACCATATGAACCCCAAAGTAAAGTGAAGCTATTCTGTTTCTTTAATGACTTTTAACATTTAACAGACATATGACAATTACTGATGTGTTGGATAACTAGGGAACAGCATGGTTCATAAACTGATGCAAAATTTAATAGCTTACAAAATATCTTTGTTCTTGAAAGTTTATTAGCTTTTCTTCTTACAGGCAACTTTTCAAAGACCAAGTTTTCTGCCTGGTCCCTGCTCTTCTGCCACATGTTAAGTTGTCTCTTTCCCTCCTTCCTTTTTCCTTCTCTGTTATTTACACCCCTATCCACGGCTACCTCTTTAGGACATGCCTCACTTTCCCTATTTTCCATAACAGAATTACAATTTTCTTACTTTTTTCACAAGTCAAATAAGGTATCCATTTATTTATTGATCAACTTCCACATCTTGAGATCCAACCTACATTTTTGCCACCAAATGACCAATAAACACATTTTACCAGCTAAGAGAACAAACACATAATATTTATGTGAAAAGTATTTTGCATTAAAAATATAAACATTATTCAATAAAGGTATTGATATTCTCAGTTCAAAATAAGACTGAGAGACAGAGATTAATTAGCCTCTCCAAGTCATACAGCTGGTGAGAGTTAGTATTTACATCAGAATGCCTTTAGTGTGCTCTTGCCCTGGATGTTTATTTGTTTTAGGACTCAGTGACATCAACCAGAATTCAGGAAATCTTTGTATCTAAGATTATAGTAAGTGCCAAAGAGACATGGAAAAACTGGAGGCCAGTAAGGCAGAGAATATTGGACATGTTTTGCAAAACAAGAAGAAAGGCTCTAAGTAAACAATCTACTGAATGGAAGAAAAATTTACAAACAGAATGCCTTTAGTGTGCTCTTGCCCTGGATGTTTATTTGTTTTAGGACTCAGTGACATCAACCAGAATTCAGGAAATCTTTGTATCTAAGATTATAGTAAGTGCCAAAGAGACATGGAAAAACTGGAGGCCAGTAAGGCAGAGAATATTGGACATGTTTTGCAAAACAAGAAGAAAGGCTCTAAGTAAACAATCTACTGAATGGAAGAAAATATTTACAAATGATATGACTGATAAGGGGTTAATATCTAACATATATAAACAATTTGTCCTACTTAACATCAAAAAATGAACATTCTAATTAAAAAATGGGCAGAAGAATTGAATAGACATTTTTTTCAAAGAGTAAATGCAGATGGATACATGAATAGATACTCAGCATCAATAATCATCAGGGACATGCAAATCAAAACCACAATGAGATATTACTTCACACTTGTCAAATGGCTATCATCAAAAAGAACACAAATATCAAATGTTGGCAGGTTTGTGAAGAAAAGGGAACCCTTGCACATTATTGTAGAAATGTAAATTGGTACAACTACTGTGTAAAACAGTATAGAGGTATCTAGAAAAACCTAAAAATAGAACTGCCATATGATCCAGCATCTACACTCTGGGATATATGTTCCTCCCTAAAAGAAAACACTATTTCTAAAAGATACATTCACTCTAATATTCATATCAGCATTATTTATAATTGCCAAAATATGGAAGGTACTTAACTGTTCATCAACAGATGAATGCATAAGAAAGATATGAGATGTGTGTACACACACACACATAATGGAATACTACTTAGCCATAAAAAGAATGAATTTTTCCTATTTGCAGTGACATGGATGGAGTTAGAGGGCATTGCATGTGTGCTACATTGATTCAGTCATGTCTAACTCTTTGTGAACCCATGGACTATAGCCTGCAAGGCTCCTCCATCCATGGGATTTCCAAGGCAAGAATACTGGAGTAGATTGCCATTTCCTTCTCCAGGGGATCTCCCTGACCCAGGGATTGAACCCATGTCTCCTAAGTCTCCTGCATTGGTAAGTGGATTCTTTACCATTAACGCCAGCTGAGAAGCCCTAGAGGGCATTATGCTAAATGAAGTAAGTCACACACAGATAGATAAATACTATATGATAGCACTAACATGTGGAATAAAAATAGTATAACAAACTAGTGAAGTAAACAGAAATACTCATAGATACAGAGAATGAACTAGTGGTTACCAGTGGCGAGAGCAAAGGGGGAAAGGGCAACATAGGGGTAAAAGAGTAAGAGGTACAAGCTGTTACATATAGAATCAAATTCTATACAGTTATATCAGAGGTTCCAGTAATTCAAATAACTAAAAGAGTATTTTAAAAACAGGTGTGATAGGCTCAATGGATACACACACATGTGTGTGTGTAGGCTACTCAATCAATTAATATATTTGCCTACAAGTCTTTTGTTAAATATATTAGTCATTTAGAATCTCCCTGTTTAAACAACTCTTGTGAAAATACTTATGCTTTGAAATCTTTGTATTCTTCCAGAAGTTAACATGGAAAGACATTTTATTTCTGTGGTGTCTCTGATGGAGGAAGTCTGAAAGCATTTTAATTAAGTTGTTTTGGATAAAATATTTTTTATCCACTTGGATATAATTATCAGGTATTACATTACTCAGGTCATTGAGTAAATAACATTTGAGGATATGTGGGAGGAAAGAATGCATTTTATGAATGTTATAATTAAGTTCACAACTGACCTTTGACTGTTAGGAGGTATAAGTTTGCTGCTAAAAATTATAATGGATAGTTAAGGAAATTACCAGAAACTAAGAAAAACTATGATTCCTCATATAAGTTTTCAGTGCAGATTTTGTAAAGGAGTGTGTTGCACTTAAAGATCACCCATAAGAGGCCACGTTGTTATTTCCTGTTTATGTTGCTCATTACATTCCCTGTCGAAACCCCATCATAACTGCATCATAAGCTTTTTACTAGGGATATGTTGAACATTTCTGTTTCAGAGTAAAGATAACTACAGAGAGCATGAATACAGAGAAATCATGAGATTATTCTTTCCTATATTTCTCCATTACTGTCTCAGTTCAGATCAGTTCAGTCGCTCAGTCATGTCCAACTCTTTGTGACCCCATGAACTGCAGCACACCAGGGCTCCCTGTCCATCACCAGCTCCTGGAGTTTAGCCAAACTCATGTCCATTGAGTCGGTGATGCCATCCAACCATCTCATCCTCTGTCATCCCCTTCTCCTCCTGACTTCAATCTTTCCCAACATCAGGGGCTTTTCAAATGAGTCAACTCTTCACATCAGGTGGCCAAAATACTGGAGTTTCACCTTCAGCATCAGTCCCTTCAGTGAGCACTCAGGACTGATTTCCTTTAGGATGGACTGGTTGGATCTCCTTGCAGTCCAAGGGGAGTCTTCTCCAACACCACAGTTCAAAAGCATCAATTCTTCAGTGCTCAGCTTTCTTTATAATCCAACTCTCACATTCAAACACAACTACCGGAAAAACCATTGCCTTGACTAGACGGACCTTTGTTGGCAAAGTAATGTCTCTGCTTTTGAATATGCTATCTAGGTTGGTCATAACTTTCCTTCCAAGGAGTAAACGTCTTTTAATTTAATGGCTGCTATCACCATCTGCAGTGATTTTGGAGCCCCAAATATAAAGTCAGCCATTGTTTCCACTGTTTCCTTGTCTATTTCCCATGAAGTGATGGGACCAGATACCATGATCTTAGTTTTCTGAATGTTGAGCTTTAAGCCAACTTTTTCACTCTCCTCTTTCACTTTCATCAAGAGGCTTTTGAGTTCCTCTTCACTTTCTGCCATAAGGTGGTATCATCTGCATATCTGAGGTTATTGATATTTCTCCCAACAATCTTGATTCCAGCTTGTGCTTCTTCCAGTCCAGTGTTTCTCATGATGTACTCTGCATAGTAGTTAAATAAGCAGGATGACAATATACAGCCTTGACGTACTCCTTTTCCTATTTGGAATCAATCTGTTTTCCCATGTCCAGTTCTAACTGTTGCTTACTGACCTGCATATAGATTACTGTGTCTACTATCTACTTAGTCTGCGTAAGCTGCCATAACAGAATACTACAAATTGGGCATCTTTCAAAATATAAATTTATGTTGTCACAGGTTTGGAGCTTGGAAAGTCCAAGACCAAGCTGCCTGCAGGGTTTGCTCTTTTCTTGTGAGAGCTCTCTCCTGGCTTGTGGATGGCTGCCTTGTTGTGTCCTCACACTGTAAAGAGAAAGAGCTCTGCTGTCCTTTTCTCTTTTTATAAGGGCATCAGCCCCACCAGATCAGGGCCCACTCTTATCATCTCTTCTAACCTTAATTATAGTTTGGACTTAGATATAATCATATTGGGAGTTAAGGCTTCAACACAGGGATTTTAGGGGGATGCAGACAGTCTATAGAAATTCTTTTGTTTCAATATACTGGCAAAGTGAGAAAAATCAATTTCATGAAATTAATTTTATTCTAAATAAAATGTGAATTTTGTTTTCAAGAAGTGGCAGGAAATTTCAGAAATGCTTGCTGTAGCTTCGAAAATCAGACTATTTACTGCAGAAAAAATGACCCTGTCAACACTTGATCAATGTGTTGTCTTTTGGTTAAATTTGTGTGTTCATATAAAAAAGGAAACACATTTCACTACCTAGAGAAGGTCCCCATGACTGATTTATAAAATAAACCTTCTTCCACATGTATCTGACTGATAGAGCTGGGTTCATTTGGCAGTCTTGGTATCCTGTGTGGTTTTCAAATCTGTCACTCTGCACCTTGTGTCCATGTAGAAAAAGACTTTAAATGAGAAAATGAAAAGACATAAGGCCTGCATGATCCCCTGCTTGTATAAGTGGAAATCTCCAAAGGTACTTTTATAATAATGAAACCATCACCTTTCATATATGTAAATCCTTTCATTTCAAGAGCTCAGAGTGATTCAGAAATGCCTTCCCACTGATCTTTAAAGTTGCTCATGAAGAATTGACAATTGCCTACAAAAATGTTAAGTGGATCTGGCCCAGCAAATGATCATCACAGTTAACTTGGGGATAAAGAAAATGTTCTCACTAGAGGAATGAATTTGTATTACTTCCTAAGGAGGGAACGTGTGATTAGAGACTGGACTCTGGCACACAGTTACTGCAATGTCTCATGATCTAAGAATGTGATTAAACCTACAGCTGAGGAGGGCAGACACCACAGCAGCCATTTAATTTATGAGCTCCTCTAGGAAACTCAATTTGTTGCTGAACAGAAGTATGTTTTAGATTCTTCTACTCTTCTCTTTCCCTGTTCTCTATGCTTGATGCCAATAGATATATGTCTAAATAAATAAATAATATGTGTGCTCAGTAACTTCAGTTGTGTCTGATTCTGTAAGACCCCATGGACTGTAGCTCCCCAAGCTTCTCTGTCCATGAGATTCTCCAGGCAAGAACACTGGAGTGGGTTGCTGTTTTCTCTTCCAGGGGATCCTCCCAACCCAAGGATCGAACCTGCATCTCCTGAGGCACCTGCACTGCAGGTGGGTTTTTTTACCCCTGAGCCACTAGGGAAGGCCCTATAAATAACAGATGTAAATAAAAAATATGGCTCTATGTATCAAACCGCAATTTACTATCTGAAACTCATCTACAAAGATTCTAAATATTCAAAGGATTTCAACCAGAAGAGGTTTTTTCTTGTTCTTATTGTTGTTTCGCTTTAGTTTGTTGGTCTTTTTTTCTGTTTTTAACTAAGAATCAGTGACTTGTTAGTGGGTTCCTATGTTAACTGCAAGGAAGTCACAGAATGGTTTCAGGATTGGGTATCTGCTTTTTTTGTTTGTTTGTTTTTGTAGAATTTTAGATATTGTAATCTGAAAAGTTGAATAACAACTGCTTTTAAGGTATCAGAGTGGGGTCAAGCAGTTAAGTTCTAAGGTCAAAACACATTTGTCTGCTATGGCTGCTGCAACAACAATGCCACAGACAATGTGGCTTAAGCAAAAAAAAAAAAAAAATCATTTTCTTACAGTCCTAGAGACTAGAAATCCAAGGTCAAGGTGCTATCAGGATCAATGTCTTGTGAGGTCTCTTTTCCTGAGTTTGATAGCTTTCTTGCTCTGTTCTCACATGGATTTTCCTTTTGACAGGAGTGAGGAGAGAGAGACCACTGGTGTCTCTTCTTCTTATATTAGTTCTATGGATTAGGACTCCACACTTATGACCTCAGTCTACCTTTGTTACCTTCTGTACCCAGATACATTTGTTTCTGGAGCTATGGCTTCTATGTGGGAATATTGGGAGGAAAACATTTTAGTCCACAGCAGTCAGTAAAATAAAAATAACATATGATCAAAGAACAGAAATAGGAATCTATACTGATTTAAATAAATAATTGACTATACAAAAGGTGGATGAGGGATACATCTTCCTTACAGAAGACTCTTAAAACATAAATGAAGATGCACACCCATATGAGTCAGTTCAGTTGCTCAGTCGTGTCCGACTCTGCAACTCC
>SJYC01047319.1:0-14366 GCA_006408675.1 Madoqua kirkii | reverse complement strand
TGGTCATCTGAGTTAAATCCACCCGTTTCAGTCCATTTTAGTTCGCTGATTCCTAGAATGTTGACATTCACCCTTGCCATCTTCTGTTTGACCACTTCCAGTTTGCCTTGATTCGTGGTAGACTCTGATAAGTGCCTACCTACTCATAGACAGACATAATTACATTGATTGCAATGGAGTATGTATAATGGGGCCAAAACTTGAGCAATGAGATATTAGCATCCAGTCATTGTAAAGCAGTTTGGTTGGATTAACTATCACACCGATAAAAATTATAAAGTTTAGATGAAATGTTATTTTTTTAAGAAACTAATGAAATGCATATTTACAAATGTACTAAGATACTGGAAGGAAATTAACTTTTAAGGATGGGAATTACACTGGCTGAGACTTGAATATCTTTGGCTTTTTGACTGAGGGTGAGATTGAAAACTTAGTTTTTACTGGCTGAATATGTCAGAAGACAATTTTCTGGACTATCATATCAGTACAAAATCATAAAGTAGAGTCCTAGAAAGAAGGGAGCCCTGAGGAGTGTAAGATTCAGAATATGTACATAGGCCCTTTCCAAATTTTTTCCTAAACACTGATTTATAAATACATGGAAGATATTCCAAAGTGTTGGGCAAAGATAGCAGCTGGAAGCTGAGGAAACTGAGCAAAGAATTCAGATGTTTCCTAGCATAAGAGAGAAAGGGATTGGAGTTTAACAAGGTAAATTGCTATGAAAATAAACAAACAAATAAATAAAATTATCAGAGAAATTTGACTTAATCCAGAGTCTATACAATGTGTCAGTCATAATCTATAAAGATATTTAATCACTATGTTGTATATGTAAAACTAATATCATATTGTAAGTCAAGTATATTTCAATAAAAATTTAAGAATAAATGAACTGATAATTTCTGGACATGTTTTGTGTTTTGTTGTTGAGATTCTCTGTTCTGTTATGCTTCTCCAAAGATTGTTGATACTTTTGTTTTATCCGGTTTCATTCAAACTACTAAGTCTGTGTTATATACATTGAATAGCATTTCCAATCTGTTTCGTTCTTTTGGCCTTACTTACAGGTTGCACTGAGAGTGCCCAGAGTATGTATGTTTCAAGAATCAGCTTGTCAGTTACGTACCCTTTATACATAGAATTTGTGTTTATACACAAAATAATTGTGGATGTCCTGAGTTCTTTTCTTTTGTTCTTCAGACCAGAAAAAAAGTGTTTTATATTGGGAATACAGCTGTTTAGTTCAGTTGCTCAGTCGTGTCCAGCTATTTGCGACTCCACGAATAGCAGCACGCCAGGCCTCCCTGTCCATCACCATCTCTCAGAGTTCACTCAGACTCACGTCCATCGAGTCCATGATGCCATCCAGCCATCTCATCCTCGGTTGTCCCTTTCTCCTCCTGCCCCCAATCCCTCCCAGCATCAGAGTCTTTTCCAATGAGCCAACTCTTCGCATGAGGTGGCCAAAGTATTGGAGTTTCAGCTTTAGCATCAGTCCTTCCAAAGAAATCCCAGGGCTAATCTCCTTCAGAATGGACTAGTTGGATCTATTTGTAGTCCAAGGGACTCTCAAGAGTCTTCTCCAACACCACAGTTCAAAAGCATCAATTCTTCAGTGCTCAGCCTTCTTCACAGTCCAACTCTCCCTGCAAATGTGGTTGCCTTCCCAGGGCTAATCTCCTTCAGAATGGACTAGTTGGATCTATTTGTAGTCCAAGGGACTCTCAAGAGTCTTCTCCAACACCACAGTTCAAAAGCATCAATTCTTCAGTGCTCAGCCTTCTTCACAGTCCAACTCTCCCTGCAAATGTGGTTGCCCTTCAACCTAAGTCTAGAAAATTGAGGAATTTACCCAGTGCTAGTCTCTTTTACAAGTTTTGTCTCACTGCCAAGATCTGATTGCTCTTATTCATCCTCCAGAGACTCTGCATTTTGCTCGGGGTTTCCAATTATTACTTCAGGAGAGGCATGTGTTAGTTTCTGCCTCCTTGGCACTGAAAGCAGAACCTCCCTCCAGGTCCTTGTCTGCTAAGAACTAGAGAGGGAATTCTAACAAAAATTAGACCATTTCTTTTCTTTTTTCTTCTTTGGAATTATTTGATACTTATTCTTTTCCTTAGCACTTAGAATTTTATCTGTATCATTTTCATTCCTTTTTATCTTCTTTGGCACTGTGAAAAGTCAAAGACACTCAGTTGTGTCTGACTCTTTGCGAACATGTGGGATTCCATGGACTTACAGTCCGTGGAATTCTCCAGGCCAGAAAACTGTTGTGGGTAGCCTTTCCCTTCTCCAGGGGATCTTTCTAATCCAGGGTTCAAACCCAGATTTCCTGCATTGCAGGTGGATTCTTTACCAGCTGGCCACAAAGGAAGCTTTGTCACTGTAGGAACTTTTCAATCTTAGACATGTTATCTTTTTAAAAATCTGGAACCTTAGTCTACATTATTTCTACAAATATCTACCACATTTAAAAACAAATTTTTTTTTCTGTGATTTTTATTATTTGGACACTTTTGTTTCTATTCTTTACGCCTACTGAGTTTTATATTTTTCATTTTACTTCCTCATCTTCTTTCTCAGTGATGTATTTTTTAAATGCACCTTTGTTTTTATTTTTTTGCTGTTTGTTTCCTTATCAATAATTACTTTATTTTGTCCTTCTGGCTTTCTTGAGATATATTTGACATACAGCACTATATGGTTAAATTGAACAACACAATGATTTGACCTACATGCATCATGAAATGATTACCACATTACATTTAGTGAACATGAATCAACTCATACACACTCAAAACAAAAAGAAAAGAAAAAAACCATTTCTTTTTCCTTGTGATAAGAACTCCTAGGAAGTACTCTCTTAACAACATTCATACATACAATGTAGTACATTACCTATCATGTTGTATGTTGCATTACTAAAACTTATTTCTTATAACCAGTAGTTTACCAGTCAGTCTTAAGGGAAATCAACCCTGAAAGGGCATGGGAAGGACTGATGCTGCAGCTGAAGCTCCAATACTTTTGGGCCCCTGATGAGAAGAGCTGACTCACTCGAAAAGACCTTACTTCTGGGAAAGACTGAAGGCAAAAGAGAAAATGTAGAGGATGAGATGATGAGATTCCATCACTGAATCAACGGACATGAATCTGAGCAAACTCTGGAAGATAATAAAAGACAGGGGAGCCTGGTGTGCTGCAGATCATGAGGTTGCAAATAGACATGACTCAGAGACTGAACAACAGCTTTTGAGTACCTTTTCTGAATTCCTTCTGTCTTTACCCACTGCCTCTGATAACTGCAAATCTGTTCTCTTTTTCCATGTTTGTTTGTTTCTGAATAATTGACCTACAAAACTAAGTTAGTTTCTGTTATACAACCAGTGATTCAATATTTCTATATATATCAAGCTGATCACTATTGTATGTGTAATTACCATCTCATATCATACAGAGATATTACAGAATTATTGACTGCATTCCCTACCCTGTATATTTCACACCATGACCCATTTACTCTGCAACTTGAAGATTTACCTCTTAATCTCCTTCACTTATTTTGTTATTTTTGTCTGTGTTCAGACATAATTAGAGCGGTCTTGTGTTTGTCTCTATCTGTTACAGTCAGAGAATGGTTATGTCTTATGTCAGAGTTCTCTGACATTATTTAGGTTTGGTATGGCAGAGTCGTTAGAGCCAGATTACCTCCAAGCTGACAGCAATCAGTGATAGTGATGGTTTCTTTTTTCTTTTTCAGAAAAGTTATGACACATAAAAAGTGTCATAAAATAGTAGTATAGCTTTATTTTTTTTAAAAAAGAAGTTATGTGTGAAAGCATCTATTGTAAATGGCAAACATGTGGAGCTAAAAATATTTGGTGGATTATTTTATTCTTTTTCAACAAGTGAAACAAAGTCCATGCTTATTAAGAACATTGTTACCCAAAGTGGAAAAGTGCTTCTGGCGTATACTTCTTTACCGGGTTCCCTGTCAACAAGGTCCCTCTGAAGTTCAGAAAGAGAACACTTCTGTCTTACTTTTCACACAGAATCTGGCCTTATAAAGAATTTTTGAATCCTCCTTGCTCCCAGTAAGCAGAAATTAATCAGTTAGGAGCAGCAGAGGGGAACAGAGATTTTATTCTATTAGTAAGGCTTGAGTAATTTTTTTTCTAGCTGGTAACTTCAGACCCTGATATGCTGTCAATGGAAATAGCTCTCCAGTATTATTATATTAATTGTGCCTCTCCTTTTCTCTCTGTTCTATTAAAGTAATGAATCAATTGGGTCTCTTCTCGAGGTCATTTACAGTCAACTCAGACAAACAGACATCTGAGAAGGAATTTTTTTTTTTTTACAACAAGGCAAAGGAGAAAAAATTTATCAGTAGTATTTCTTCTATTAAAATTTCTACTCATCAAATGATACCAATAAGCAAAGAAAAACCACAACTGGAAGAAATATTTTCAACACACATATGTGACAAAAGCCTTGTATCTTTCAAATATGAATACCTCATACAAGACAATAAGAAAAAGACAATCAAATAGAATGATAAAGTAAAGCCTTCAGCTGGCACTTCATAAAACATATTCAAATAACCATGAAGCATATGAAAATGTGCCAAGCATCTCTACTCATCAAACAAATGCAAACTACAATCACAAGTAAATACTATTACTTGTAGATAAATACTTGTATCTCCCAGAGTGACTAAAATTTAACATATAACAAATCCAAGTGTTGATAAAGGTCAGGAACAAGTGGGACTTTTATACACTGTAGGTAGGAGTGTGTATAATGGAGCAGTCACTTGGGACAATTCTATGTTAATTTATAGTGAAGTTAAACTTACCTGTATCTAGTAACCAAGTGCTAGTATTCCTAGGTAAACATTCAAGAGAAAGAATTCAAACATCTATAAAACTATTACTTGTAGATAAATACTTGTATCTCCCAGAGTGACTAAAATTTAACATATAACAAATCCAAGTGTTGATAAAGGTCAGGAACAAGTGGGACTTTTATACACTGTAGGTAGGAGTGTGTATAATGGAGCAGTCACTTGGGACAATTCTATGTTAATTTATAGTGAAGTTAAACTTACCTGTATCTAGTAACCAAGTGCTAGTATTCCTAGGTAAACATTCAAGAGAAAGAATTCAAACATCTATAAAAGACTTATATTAATGGCTATGAGAACGTTTTCTTAAGTATCCCAAAGTGAAAACAACCAAAATGGCCATTTAGAAAGAAACAGATAAACAACCTGGGCATAGTTACATAAAAGATTATTACACAGAAAGAAAAAAGAAATAGAGACAGTATGTTGCAGACCACAGATGAAGGGAATAATTGATAGTGTAGGAAAGCATGAAAATGGAAAGAAAGAAAACAGAAACTAACAATGAACTTTAAAATTGGCAGTTCTTCTCACAGCAGAATTTTTTTCAAATATGTAGGATGTTAAGATGTATAACAGGGATTCCCAGGTAGTGCTAGTGGTAAAGAATCTGCCTTCCAATGCAGTACACCTAAGAGACAGGGGTTGAGTCCCTGGGTTGGGAAGATCCCCTGGAGGAGGGCATAGTAACCCCCTTCCAGTAGTCTTGCCTGGAGAATTCCCATGGACAAAAGAGCTTGGCAGGCTACAGTCCATGGAATGGCAAAGAGTTAGACTCAGCAAGTGACTGAGCATCCTGTCATGCTGTGTAACAAGAATGCACACCATACGCACACATATGAGTTAGAATAATTCTTTTTTTCTATCTTATATAAGTTAATTTTTCAGTGAAAAAGAGATTTCTTTAGTGGCTATAAAATAATTATTTCAATGTGATCATCTAAACATTAATTAAGAACACTTTAATTATCTTTCTGATGTTTATTAAAATCTTTTCCATACTATTTCTTATGATTTATTGTTATTATCAGGTCAGTATGCCTTTAGTCCAATGAAAGAAAAAATGTATGATTTATACAAAAGTAGTTTTACATATCTGCATTATTTATTAAATTGGTAGGTAAACATTTTAAAACATAAAAGTGGTTTGAGATGCTATTTAATAAAATATAGGAAAACAAAATTTTCAAAGGCATGGGACTGGTTTTGAATTCTCTTCACAAATACTCTTTCCTGAGATATGTATTTTTTTCCCCTAAGCAATTAGCAAACTGGCAAATTTATCAAAACCTATGTTCCTAACAGAAAACCTTTATAGACTTCTAATGCAAATGCTCTGTCACGTGTGGTCAGAGAGAGTATTTAAATATATTGATGTGTACTCGATTCATCTCAATGGTTTGCATGATTTTTACGACTTTTATTTTTATGGTCCTAAATGAAACGTAATTTGTCTAAAAGTAAGATTCAGCTTTAACTTTTGACTTCCATTAAGAATAAAGATTTACTATGCTTTCCTGTTCTTTATTCAAAGTGAAAAACTAAGTATTGTATTTCTAAAGCTTATTTTCTAACCATTTTCTAAGAGTATTTTTTCAGTAGGGTTTCAACTTGCTGGAATTCTATCTAGGCTAATAGTTTCAAAATGCCAATACTTTTGAAATGGTCTACATATACTTTAAAGCTCTGAATATTTGAACATGTATTCTCATAGAAACTGTAACCATCCTGTTTCAACATTAAGTGAGCACAATTTTGACATTACAGTATATTTTTATTAAGCATTTCATTAAAACTAGTTGTTCAAGAGGAACAATTGATATTGAGCACAAGCAATTTATCAGAATTTGGTGGAAGTAATTTGCACCAGTGAATAAACAGATTAATGCAAGCTGTTAACTTATAATTTTTTAGAGGCAAAATCATGACTCTCATTTGAATAAAAAATGATTTTAGTTATTCATTAATAAATGAGTGCTATTAAGATGTTAAACCAGTCTCAGTTCAGTTCAGTTCAGTTCAGTCGCTCAGTCGTGTCCGACTTTTTGCGACCCCATGAATCGCAGCACGCCAGGCCTCCCTGTTCATTACCATCTCTCGGAGTTCACTCAGGCTCAGGTCTGCTGAGTCCGTGATGCCATCCAGCCATCTTATCCTCGATCGTCCCCTTCTCCTCCTGCCTCCAATCCCTCCCAGCATCAGACTAGTCCACTTTAAAAGTTAGGCACGTAGATAATTTTAAAAACAGGATAAGAATGCTGTTAGATACAAAAATGGCTTAATGCCTCATAGTGTTATGAAGTACAATCTCTGTGGTTATTTGTTCCACTGACAGAAACTACTTGTATCTTCAACAGACAAAAAGTGGAAAGTAAATCTCTGCCCCTACAGAGCTGACAATTGCCCGGTCAATACAAAGTCAAATGGAACACTGAGCCAGAAGAAAACCTTTCACCAGAATTGCTTGGTACCATTCACCAACTGAGCTTTTAGGAAGTATTATAAACTTCCTTAAATATGCAAATTTCATGGCAATTTCTACTGAAAAACTTAATTCAGAGAGAGTATTTAAATATATTGATGTGTACTCGATTCATCTCAATGGTTTGCATGATTTTTACGACTTTTATTTTTATGGTCCTAAATGAAACGTAATTTGTCTAAAAGTAAGATTCAGCTTTAACTTTTGACTTCCATTAAGAATAAAGATTTACTATGCTTTCCTGTTCTTTATTCAAAGTGAAAAACTAAGTATTGTATTTCTAAAGCTTATTTTCTAACCATTTTCTAAGAGTATTTTTTCAGTAGGGTTTCAACTTGCTGGAATTCTATCTAGGCTAATAGTTTCAAAATGCCAATACTTTTGAAATGATCTACATATACTTTAAAGCTCTGAATATTTGAACATGTATTCTCATAGAAACTGTAACCATCCTGTTTCAACATCAAGTGAGCACAATTTTGACATTACAGTATATTTTTATTAAGCATTTCATTAAAACTAGTTGTTCAAGAGGAACAATTGATATTGAGCACAAGCAATTTATCAGAATTTGGTGGAAGTAATTTGCACCAGTGAATAAACAGATTAATGCAAGCTGTTAACTTATAATTTTTTAGAGGCAAAATCATGACTCTCATTTGAATAAAAAATGATTTTAGTTATTCATTAATAAATGAGTGCTATTAAGATGTTAAACCAGTCTCAGTTCAGTTCAGTTCAGTTCAGTCGCTCAGTCGTGTCCGACTTTTTGCGACCCCATGAATCGCAGCACGCCAGGCCTCCCTGTTCATTACCATCTCTCGGAGTTCACTCAGGCTCAGGTCTGCTGAGTCCGTGATGCCATCCAGCCATCTTATCCTCGATCGTCCCCTTCTCCTCCTGCCTCCAATCCCTCCCAGCATCAGACTAGTCCACTTTAAAAGTTAGGCACGTAGATAATTTTAAAAACAGGATAAGAATGCTGTTAGATACAAAAATGGCTTAATGCCTCATAGTGTTATGAAGTACAATCTCTGTGGTTATTTGTTCCACTGACAGAAACTACTTGTATCTTCAACAGACAAAAAGTGGAAAGTAAATCTCTGCTCCTACAGAGCTGACAATTGCCCGGTCAATACAAAGTCAAATGGAACACTGAGCCAGAAGAAAACCTTTCACCAGAATTGCTTGGTACCATTCACCAACTGAGCTTTTAGGAAGTATTATAAACTTCCTTAAATATGCAAATTTCATGGCAATTTCTACTGAAAAACTTAACTATTAGCAAGATTTTCTTATGGTTGTTGTTGGTCAGTCATTCAGTTGTGTCCAACTCTGCGACACCGTGACTGGAGCACTCCAGGCTTCCCTGTCCTTCACCATCTCCTGGAGCTTGCTCAAACTCATGTCTGTTGAGTCAGTGATGCCATCCAGCCATCTCATCTTCTGTCGTCCCCTTGTCCTCCTGCCTTCAATCTTCCCCAGCATCAGGGTCTTTTCTAATGAGTCGGCTCTTTGCATCAGGTGGCCAAAGTATTGGAGCTTCAGTTTCAGCAACAGTCCTTCCAAGCCACCTTTTTCACTCTCCTCTTTCACCTTCATCATGAGGCTCTTTTGTTCCTCTTCACTTTCTGCTATAAGGTCACAACTGACTTATATAATTGCTTTATCAGAAAAAAAAATGCAAAACTTGGACAAAGGTAGATGATTATTCTGTAACCACTGGATGAAAGGTTCAGAAACTCAGTGCTTAAAGCATTGGAAACATTAACTATTCATCTGTCCAAAACAAAAAGGATGAGATTGTGTCTCAGCTTTTTTTTCAAAGGCTTCTGGTTAATATTTCTAGCTTGACCTGCTAAGCTAGTTCTTGGGCTAATTGCCTTCTCACTTAAGCATCTTATCTCAGAAAATGTGTGGATAACTGTCACTAGTGAAAGGAAGCAGAAAGAAGTAAGCAGACACGTCTCAAATTAAATAAAAAGGAGCAGGGTAAGGAGAATCTGAGTGTTTAAAATGATGACTAAAAAAATGTTACTTAAACAGAAATACTTTACCTGAATATTTCTGGAGGCAAATAAGCCTGAAGGGGAGATACCGGTGGTAACTGGCAAGAATGTATAGTCAAGGGCAGAGATCTCACCAATGTCTGTTAGGATTCCCTCATTGCTAGGTACACTGACTACTGTACATTCCCTCTTCTCCCCATCCATTCTCTTTTTATTGTAGTTGTGATGGTTTTCTCCACTATTACTTATGGGGAGATTAAACTTTCTATGGAGAGGACTGTTTGTCACCCTGGATTCTTATAATTAGAGCTCATGTACAATTGGATTGGTTCCATATGTACACATAGCTACTTAGGAATTCAGTGGGGTAGATTTTGACAGATACTGTTAATTGGCTTTCAATATTTCCTCCTTTTCTTAACTAGTAAGAGTTCATACCCGCAAGTTCAGTCATCCAGCAAGATTCAGAATTCCCAGTCTCCCTTTGGAGTTAATTGAGCCTAGGTGACTTAGGTCGAAAGACAGAATCTGAGAAAAAGTGAAGTGTATTTCCTTTATGGTCATCTCCTTACAAATTCAAGCTCTTTCCTTGAATTTCCTCATTCTGTCCCCCCAAACCCACTCAGTCATGGAAAAGACTGCTGCTGCCACTCAGTCACATCCAACTCTTTGCGACCCCATGGGCTGTATAGCCCTCCAGACTCCTCTGTCCATGAGATTTCTCAGGCAAGAATACTGGAGTGGGTTGCCATTTCCTTCTCCGGGGGATCTTCCTGACCAAGGGACTGAACCCACATCTCCTGCATTGCAGGCAGTTTCTTTACCTGCTGAGCCATCAGGGAAGCCCATGACAAATATTAGAGTGCTCTTAAAGTAATAAACTCAGGTTGGCAAAACTAATCTCCAACTCCGTGTGTGTGTGTGTGTGTGTGTGTGTGTGTGTGCACTCAGTCGTGTTCAAGTCTTTGTGAGCCTATGGACTGTAGCCTGCCAGGCTCCTCTGTCTGTGGGCTTCTCCAGTCAAGAATATTGGAGTGGGTTGCCATTTCCTCCTCCAGCAGATCTTCCTGAACCAGGGATTGAATCCATGTCTCTTGCATCTGCTGCTTTGGCGGGTGTGTTCTTTAGCAGCTGAGCCACCAGGGAAGCCTAACACTCTATATTGGACACTAGAGATAAACCAATTCTCATTGTGTTTAATCCACTATGGTTTTGAATTTGTTAGAAAAACTTAGGGTCTTCCTTAGAAAATATAGATGCCATCTCACACTCATTCAATTGGGAAAATGAAACATCTGTTAGGATAAAGTGTTGATGAAAATAAAGGCAAAGAATACAAACAAGAATAGTAATTTTGGGGAGCAATCTGGCAAAATCTAGTAAAGCTGGCAATTCCCATTCTTATATTACCCAGGAATTCCACTCATTGCATCCACACTTGAAACTTCTTTTCACGCTTGTGCACAAGAAGACATGTACAAAAATGTCCAATACTTCCTTGACTGTGATAGCTAAATACAAAAAGAAGCAAGAGTGTTTGAAAGAGTTAAATTATCTGTGATAGAAAGTTTGTAATAGTGATTTCAATGGAAAGAATTTGGGGGAAATTTCCAGGTAAGAAAAAAAACAAAAAAACAAAGCTTACTTAGTTTCTAGGAGAAAATAGATGGTGATCAGAAGACAATTATATACCAGGAACACAGACATGAAACTGAGTAAATATGCAGCCATCCTAAGAAGGTATTAGTAAAAGATAATTCTTCACTTTCTGGAATGATAATGCAACTGTTAACAATAACTGCTTTGACTCAGCTGTGAATCTCAAAAATATAAACCTGAACTTTATTGTTTGACAAACTATTCATATACTTGATTTATGCAAATCTTAACACAAATCCATAGTATATGTAATTAGATTTCTATTGCTGCTGTAATAATGAACATACATTTAACTGTTTAAAGCAATATAAACTTATTATCTTACAGTTCTAGAGGCCAGGAGTCCAAAATGAGTTTTTAGTTCAGTTCATTTCAGTCATTCAGTCATTTCCGACTATTTGCAACTGCAGCACACGAGGCCTTCCTGTCCATCACCAACTCCTGGAATTTACTAATTGAGATGGTGATGTCATCCAACCACCTCATTCTCTATCTGTCCCCTTCTCCTCCGCCTTCCATCTTTGCCTGTGAAAATGAGTCAGTTCTTCGCATCAGGTTGCAAAAGTGTTGGAGTTTTAGCTTCACCATCTGTCCTTCCAATGAATATTCAAGATTGATTTCCTTTAGGATGGCTGGTTGGATCTGCTTGCAGTCCAAGGGACTCTCAAGAGTCTTTTCTAACACCACAATTTAAAAGCATCAACTCTTGGGCTCTCAGCTTTCTTTAGAGTCTAACTCTCTCATCCATACACAACTACTGGGAAAACCATAGCTTTGACTAGACAGATCTTTGTTGACAAAGCGACATCTCTGTTTTTTAATATGCTGTCTAGTTTGGTCATAGATTTTCTTCCAAGGAGCAAGTGTCTTTCAGTTTCATGGCTGCAGTCATCATCTGAAGTGATTTTGGAGCCCCCAAAAATAAAGTCTTTCAATGTTCCCATTGTTTCCCCACCTATTTTCCATGAAGTGATGGGACCACATGCTGTGATCTTAGTATTCTGAATGCTGAGTTTTAAGTCAACTTTTGCACTTTTCTCTTTCATCAAGAGGGTTTTTAGTTCTTCACTTTCTGCCATTAAGATGGTGTCATCTGCATATCTGAAGTTATTGATATTTCTCCTGGAAATCTTAATTCCAATTTGTGCTTCATCTAGACCAGTGTTTCTCATGATGTACTCTGTATATAAGTTAAATAAGCAAGGTGACAATATACAGCCTTGACGTACTCCTTTCCCTATTTGGAATCAGTCTGTTGTTCCATTTCCAGTTTTAACTGTTGCTTCCTGACATGCATACAGATATCTCAAGAGGCAGGCCAGGTGGTCTGGTAATCCCATCTCCTTCAGAAATTTCCAGAGTTTGTTGTGGTCCACACAGTCAAAGGCTTTGGCATAGTCAATAAAGCAGAAGTAGATGTTTTTCTCAAACTCTCTTGCTTTATTGATGATCAACAGATGTTGGAAATTTGATCTTTGGTTTCTCTGCCTTTTCTAAATCAAACTTGCACATCTGGAAGTTCATGGTTCATGTACTGTTGAAGCCTGGCTTGAATAATTTTGAGCATTACTTTACTAGTGTGTGAGATGAGTGCAATTGTGCAGTAGTTTAAACATTCTTTGGCATTGCTTTTCTTTGAGATTGGAATGAAAACTGACCTTTTCCAGTCTGTGGCCACTGCTGAGTTTTCCAAATTTGCTGGCATATTGAGTGCAGCACTTTCACAGCTTCATCTTTTAGGATTTGAAGTAGCTCGATTGTAATTCCATTGCCCCTGCTAGCTTTGTTTGTAGTGATGCTTTCCAAGGCCCACTTGACTTCACATTCCAGGATTTTGGCTCTAGGTTGGTGATCACATCGTGATTAGCTGGATCATGAAGATCTTCTTTTTTTTTTTTTCCCCTGTGTATTCTTGCCACCTCTTCTTAGTATCTTTTGCTTTTGTTAGGTCCTTACCATTTCTGTCATTTTGCCCATCTTTGCATGAATTGTTCCCTTGGTATCTCTAATTTTCTTGAAGAGGTCTCTAGTCTTTCCCATTCTATTGTTTTTCTCTATTTCTTTGCACTGATCACTGAGGAAGACTTTCTTGTCTCTCCTTGCTAGTTTTTGGAACTCTGCATTCAAAATAGTATATCTTTCCTTTTCTCCTTTGCCTTTTGCTTCTCTTCTGTTCAAAGCTATTTTTAAGGTCTCCTCAGGCAACCATTTTGCATTTTTGCATTTCTTTTTCTTGGGGATGTTCTTGATTCCTGTCTCCTGTACAATGTCACGAACCTCTGCCCATAGCTCTTCAGGCACTCTGTCTATCAGATGTAATCCTTTGAATCTCTTTCTCACTTCCACTGTATAATCATAAAGGATTTGATTTAAGTCATACCTGAATGGTCTAGTGGTTTTCCCTACTTTCTTCAATTTAAGTCTGAATTTGGCAATAAGGAGTTCATGATCTGAGCCACAGTCAGCTCCCAGTCTTGTTTTTGCTGACTGTATAGACCTTCTCCATCTCTGGCTGCAAAGAATATAATCAATCTGATTTCAGTGTTGATCATCTGGGGATGTCTATATGTAGAGTCTTCTCTTGTGTTGTTGGAAGAGGGTATTTGCTATGACCAGAATTCTCTTTGTAAAACCCTATTATCCTTTGCCTTGCTTTATTCTGCACTCCAGTGCCAAATTTGCCTGTTACTCCAGGTGTTTCTTGGCCTTCTACTTTTGCATTCCAGTCTCTATAATGAAAAGGACATCTTTTGGGATGTTAGTTCTAGAAGGTCTTGTATATCTTCATAGAACTGTTCAACTTCAGCTTCTTCAGCATTGCTGGTTGGGGCATGCACTTGTATTACTGTGATATTGAATGGTTTGCCTTGGAAATGAACAGAGATCATTCTGTCGTTTTTGAGATTGTATCCAAGCACTGCATTTCGGACTCTTTTGTTGACTATGATGGTTACTCTGTTTCTTCTAAGGGATTCTTGCCCACAGTAGTAGATATAATGGTCATCTGAGTGAGTTTTATGAGGCTATAATACCGGTGTCAACAGAGCATCTTTCTTCTCTACCCTCCGGAAGAGAATATGATATTTATCTATTTTTCTTCTGGAGGCTGCTACCATTCCTTGATTCCTAGACACATTACTTAAATCACATTATCTTCTCCTACATTGTATTCAAATCTTCTGTCTCTAAGGACCTCTATGATAACATTTTTGGGCCCATTAGAATAATCTAGGATAATCTCCCCATATCAAGATCTTTGATTTAGTCCTTTTTACAAAATCTTTTTTTTTTTTTTTTTTTTTTT
>SJYC01047318.1:0-17032 GCA_006408675.1 Madoqua kirkii | reverse complement strand
TCTCCATATCAAGATTTTTGATTTAGTCCTTTTTACAAAATTTTTTTTTTTTTTTTTTTTTTTTTTTTTACCATATACGGTAACATTCAAATTCCAACCACCCAAGCTGGGAACTAGGCTGTGGACATGTGGGGGATGGTTATTCAGATTACCACAGTATGTATAGTTTATGTTTACAGAAGTGTAGGACAGGACTGAGCGAATGAACTGACTGAACTGACACAGATGATAAAAGCAGAAAAATATGCATGGGGCTGATACTCGTCAACTTTGGAATGGTAAAATCTGGGAAGGGAGGTAAAAAGACAGATGGAACTTTATCATCTTTCGAAACATGTTTACTTTAATAGCAACAATGTCAGTGTAAATTAAACAAAATGTTTGCATCTTCCCAGTCATAGTACATTATACACATGTATCTAGGTATTATTTTTGTACTTTGTTGTATATTTGAAATGTTTTAAGTCTATATAGTGAACTAACCAGCTATTATGTGGAATGTCCCTCAATACAGGCTGGTCTCGTAATGTTTTCCCAGCATTAAATTCAGGTTATAAATTTTTGACAAAAATAGCACTGAAATGGCCTCTCCTCAGTGCATCATACCAGGAGACATAAACATGAGAATGTCTTGGTATTGTTAATATCAAGTTTGATCACCTGGTGAAAGGGTGCCTGCCAGGCTTTTCCACCATAAAATGATCTTCTCTGCAATTTATATAAGTATCTGTGGGAAATACTTTGAAACTATGCACATGCCCTGTTTCTCATCTTACTTTCTCACTAATTTTAGCATCATTGATAATTTCTGACCTGAAATAATTATTACTGTAGTTTTTGCCAAGTATTGGTTTTCTAGTTTTATCATTTTTCTGTATTTGTTATTTGGAGTTATACTATTAAGCAAAGCACTACTCAAAACTTACAACAGAATGGGGTCATACATATTTATTTTATTCTATGGACATCAGATACAATAGCTGCTATTATTTTGCAAGTGTGTCAAGGTCATGAAACACAAAGAAAAGCCAATTGTCTCAAGCTGAGTCAACCAAGTTGAAGTAGACTAAGGAGACATGGCAGCTTAAATATGTATGATTCTGTACTAAATTCTAATAACAACCAAAAAGAGACACAGGTAAAGCAATTGGCAAAAACTGAATAATTTTTATCAATGTTAATTTCTAGTTTTGATAATTTTACTATATGATTGAAAGTTAATATTTACTGAAGTTGGGTGATATTTGTATTCTATCTTTTTTTAACCACTTTTGCAAATTATTTTTATCAAGATTATTTTAAAATAGAAAGTTAAAAATGTAAACTAGTTATTTTTTAATGTAAAGTAAAATGTAAATTTTGTGTTACTAAAACACAGACTCTTTTTATCATACTGCATAACTTCACATACCCTTAAAAATGAAATTAAGGAATGTTTGCTAACCTAACATAGTGGGTACTTATGATGAACATCCTAGGAAATAATACTTGTCTCATTTCCCCTTGTGAGGTGCTCTTATGTTGTCCAGTCTGTTCTCAAATAGCTGTATGACCTGAGGCTCTTTCTTAATCTCTCTACTCCTCATTTACAAAATTAAGACAACTGTGCTTGCTTCTTAAAGTCATCATAAATATCAAAAGAAATCACTCATTCGAAGTGGCTAACACCATTTCTGGAACATAATATAGCTAGAGTTGCCAGATTTAACAAATAAGACTAGAGGTCACCCAGTTAAATTTGAATTTCAGATGAGCAATATATATCTTTTAATATACACATGTCCCAAAGTATAGGACATATTCCTACTCATACTAAAGAAATATATCTTATGCTTCATTGGGTGGCTCAAAATAAAATAGTAATAACTGGCAATTATTTTTGTTAGTAAACATTTGACAACCCAAGGTTTGATTAAAATACACCACAAGTTGCAAGTCAAAGAAATTTGAAAAACATTAAGAATTTGAAACGGGAGAAAGGTAGTCCTGGACTAGTAAAGCAATATTTTCATAGAAGCTGTGGATAAGACCCCTACCCAGCAAAATACCTTATTCTATAAAGAGAAAAACAAAAAGGCAGCAAAGTTATGTAAAGCAAGAAACAAAAAATTAAAAAAGAAATCTTGGGTCTATGGAGCAGAACCAGGGGTACTGAAAAATTGGGATTGTTGTTCTGCTTCATTTTCCATGACATGTAGCATTGTACAGTTCAATCACCTAAGGACTTTCACCAAAAGTCATCTTGACTATAGCAATTAATCAGCCATCATGGTTGTCCTAGCACCTTAACTAGGAAGAACATGAAATTTTTATTATTTCTTTCTGGGCACACACATGCACACAAAAGAAGGATTATTTTTGTATCCTATTTCTTTTTGCCAGAAACCATGCTTAGCAACAACTATAAAATAGCTATTATTATTTTCATCATTCTAAGAATGAGCAAACATGTTTATATCTTTGCTATTTCATCATAGTCATAAAGCTGGCAAGTGACAGGCCTAATATTTGAAGCTACTTCTGCTTTTTAAAATCAGCGTCTAAACCATTTATCAAAACTCATTGATAGTACATTTTAAAAGGGACAATTTTTCTGTATTCAATTATATCTTAATAAATCTGAAATTTAAAAAAATGTTTATGGAAAGTAGGGTTATATCGGGAATGAAAATGTGAGTCATTTTTGTTCTTTTTCTTTCTGTATTAAAAGCACACTAATAAATGTTGCTTAAAATGCCAAAAAATAAATAAATAAAAGCTAAATGCTGCAGGAAGCAATATAGTATTGAGATGATGAGGTAAAATTTGGCATTATACATGCTTCCTTCAGAGACTTGGCTCGGCCCCTATATAGCTGTATGACTTTGAGAAGAGTTACTGAAGCCCTAAGAGTCCTTTTTTTTTTTTTCTTTTCAATCTGTGAAATGGCCTACCAATATTTACTTTGGTTTCTTTGAGATTTAATGAAATTATATATATTTGAAAAATTAATCGGTCAGTCAAAGAAACATACGGAAACTTTTTCAAGTCAAATTTGAGGATAATAACCAGAAAAAGCATCTCAGAGATTTCTGAGAACTGTGCCACCCATTAGGAGTCAAAACACAGTTATGTAAGTTTCTTGGGACAGAAAGCTATATGTTAGATAACATGATTGATAGCCTATGCAATCCAGATATAAGCATCATGTGGTCTCTTATAAGATTAAGAAGGATTGTTATCTTTTCAGGAATTGTCTGACTGATGTTAGGAGCATATCACTCTTTGTGGTTAAGTAAGTATTTCTGCCAATGGAGGAGATTTGGTTAATGCATAATGCATATATACTAGGTTGCCCAAAAAGTTTGTTTGGTCATAACATCATATAGGAAAACCTAAACCAATTTTTTGGACAACCCAAAACCATGCATAAGTAGAGCATAGACAGGAAGCCAAAGGGCAGAGAAAATTTTTTTATGTATAAATATTTATTTTCTTGCCATAAAATATAATTTTATCTGACATATTGATTTATTGATTTAACGAAATCATCATGTGGATATAGTCTACCACAGTGTCATAGCAGGCTCTCAAAAATGGCATTAATATTAGATTTAAAGAGTTTCTTCTCCTCCATTTGTCAAAGATGAATTGCAAGGGCATAGAGGGAAAAATAATTATTTAAGTATTCAACAAACTGAAAGTATGAAAAGGAAAGGAAAGGGTATTGAGACATTGCATTACTGGAGGAAAGTGCCATCAGAGAGAGAGAGGGCAATGATACTGGCAAGTCAAGTAGGCAGTGCATAAACAGCCAGGACAGAGTCTATACGTCCATAAGTCTCCCAAAAGATAGGAAGGTTAAAAGTGGTGTCCTCTGAGTTCATGCCTTTTCCTTTGCAAAGACTTGTGGCATTGCCCTTTGGAGAAATAATTTATTCAGGAAACATTTAGTCAGTGACTCATAGAAGCGAGGTACCAGAAGTCTGTGTCCTGAATCTGTCAGAAATAATCTCTCTATATTTGGGTCATTGAAAAGTGGAGCTGGGAATAGTCATTAAGATATTGTACCACATTCATATCCAAATATCTATATTAACTTAGATTCTCCCCTTCCTCCAAGATGACCCTGAGTGGAAATGGCTACTTGGGAAGTAAAGCAAACATCAGAAAAGAAAGACAAGGAAGAATGTCAGCCAAAGGGGACAGGATAGTGCCAGATTCCTGTGAGAGCAGTCTGAGCTTTGTCCTTGTAGAAACTGGAAGCCAGTGTTACACCTCAGAGTGAGAAACTAGAGAACTTCAGTATATACCTACTCCTGCAGAGGGATGCTGGGCTGGGAGGTGAAGCCAGTGAACCAGTATTCCGGTCCCATTGTAGACACACGAAACACTGGTGGAGGGACAGAGAAAATCCCTCAGGAGAAAGGAAGCAAGTGTTGGCAGATACAAGTTAGGTAGGTAAACATGCACTAGGATCTGGGTCCGCTAAAGACTTGAAAACAGTTCAGTTCAGTTCAGTCGCTCAGTTGTGTCTGACTCTTTGTGACTCCATGGACCGCAGCACACCAGGCCTCTCTGTCCATCACTGACTCCTGGAGTTTACTCAAATTCACGTCCACTGAGTTGGTGATGCCATCCAACCATCTCATCCTCTGTCATCCCCTTCTCCTTCCTCATTCAATCTTTCCCAGCATCAGGGTCTTTTCCAGTGAGTCAGCTCTTTGCATCAGGTGGCCAGAGTATCGGAGTTTCAGCTTCAACATTAGTCCTTCCAGTGAAGACCAGGACTGATCTCCTTTAGGATAGACTGGTTGGATCCAGTCCAAGGGACTCTCAAGAGTCTTCTCCAACACCACAGTTCAAAGGCATCAATTCTTCAGCTCTCAGCTTTCTTTCTTTATAGTCCAACTTTCACATCCATACATGACTACTGGAAAAACCATAGCTTTGACTAGATGGACCTTGTTGAGAAAGTAATATCTCTGTTTCATGGCTGTGGTCACCATCTGCAGTGATTTTGGGGCCCCCCAAAATAAAGTCATCACTGTTTCCAATGTGAAAATACTTAGACATTACTTTGATAAAAGATAGGCTAAGCAAACATAAGTAGAGTCTCTTATTTTGTTTTTTTTCCTCCAAGTCTTCTCAAGTCTGTTAGTTGTTGGCATTCAGTCACGTGACCCCATGGACCTCTGATCTGTTAGTATGTGAGTACAAATATACACTGCAGCTTTAAGATAGGGGTACATTAGAAGTGTCTCTCAAATTGTTTAACAAAGACTCTTTATTTCCAAAATATCTTATAAAATCAGAATTTCTTAGAAATACTGTAGAGCTTTAAGATGTAATTCAATTGCCTGTATTTTACAAATGAGGAAAATTAGTTGTAGGTATACACACACGCACACACACACACACACACACACACAATGTATTTAGAAAGCTTCAGCATCAGTCCTTCTAATGCATATTCAGGACTGATTTTCTTTAGGATTGACTAGTTTGATCTTGCAGTCCAAGGGACTTGCAAGAGTCTTCTCCAACACCACAGTTCAAAAGCATCAGTTCTTCAGTGCTCAGCTTTCTTTTTGGTCCAGCTCTCACATCCATACACAACTACTGGGAAAACCATAGCTTTGATGAAATGGACCTTTGTTGGCAAAAGTAATGTCTCTGTTTGTTAATATGCTCTCTAGGTTTGTCAGAGTTTTTCTTTCGAGGAACAAGCATCTTTTACTTTCACGGCTGCAGTCACCATCTGCAGTGATTTTGAAGTCCCCAAAAATAAAGTCTGTCACTGTTTCCATAGTTGAGAATAAGCACAGATAATTTCAGTCTCCATTGAAAGGTAATTTTCATAAACAATGTATACAATATTAACACATCAGAAACAAAATCAGAGCACTTAATGTCTTCTAAACTTCAATTTTGATTGTTAAAATGATAAAAATGTCAACACATATGTCTCTTAGAGTTAATATAAGAAATGAGTAATAAGAAAATATGTGAAAATCCTGATACACAATTGATTAAATATCACTGCCTTCATTTGTCTTCTGCGACTTACTGATCTGCTATATATTATTCAAATTTTCTGACTTTTTTTTAGGGACTCATAAACTATAATTTATTCAACAGTAAAAACAAAATTGCTATCTGAATTTACTGATACAGGTTTTTCTTTTTTAAACATAACCATTCACTACTGAACCTCAAAAATACTTTACCTGTAAAAGAATGTATATTAAAATCAATATAGAATTTTCTATTATACATTTAGGACTTGATCATTTTTTTTAATTTATGTATTTATTTGTACCATGTAACTTTTTAATTTATTTTAATTGGAGGCTAATTACTTTACAATATTGTGGTGGTTTTGCCGTACATCGACATGAATCAGCCATGGGTGTATTTGTGTTCCACCATTCTGAACCCCCTCCTACCTCCCTCCTCACCCCATCCTCTGGGTTATCCCAGAGCACCAGCTTTGAGTGCCCTGCTTCATGCATCGAACTTGTACTTGTCAATGGAAAGGAATAAAGATAATTATTTTCTGTGGTTGACCTATAAGCTCAGGGTTTTCATTTCACCCAGCAGGATTTCCTCACATATTGATATCAGTACAGACAGTTCCAGCAGAAGTGACAATAACTAATAAAAAATGAAGCTGATGGGATAGATGGCATTAAGGATACCAGCTAGTTTTTTTTTTTTTTCTTAAATCACCAGCTGAATGATCATTGCAAAGTAGCTGACACATTTATGATATTTTTCAAATTCAGGTGTTTTTGTTTAACCCAATGACATACAAAGTTAATATTTGATAATTATTTTTAAAAAGTTGAGTGATTCATCTGAATTATTTTCTCATTAAAATCAATTCAAAGAAAAATATTATTTGGAAATTATTCTATTCCAAGAGATAAGATCCTTGTGAGATAAAAAGAAATTTGTAATATAGTCATTGCTCTAAAATGCTCAATATCTAGTGGAAAAAATAAGATAACCATATAAGATTACATTGATTTAATCAAAATATATCTTGGTAAACACCAAAAGTGAGGTGTAAAGCTCATTATGTAGGCACTTGGCACTGTGTTGTTACTGATACAGTAGAATTTATCATATTCAGTCCTCATTTCCTGAAACAATATGTAATAAATATTTGGAAATTTAGATATATGGATGAATAGAAATTGATGAACATATTTTATCTTTCTATATTGAACAGAGGATTTTCCAAGTAGATATGTAGTCTCTTCATTTGTTCTAGAATTTTGTCCCTCAATAACACTGGTCACAGTAATAGTGAATACTCTCTGTATTCATATCTCAGTGAACAGCATCAGTATGTAGCCTGTCTATGGCACCCAAACAAGAAATAGGGGACTTGTCAATAGCATCTCCCTATATAGTCCATGGCAACCCACTCCAGTACTCTTGTCTGGAAAATCCCATGGACAGAGGAGCCTGGTAGGCTGCAGTCCATGGGGTCACTGAGAGTCGGACATGACTGAGTGACTTCACTTTCACTTTTCACTTTCATGCATTGGAAAAGGAAATGGCAACCCACTCCAGTGTCTTGCCTGGAGAATCTCAGGGACAGGGGAGCCTGGTGGGCTGCCGCCTATAAGGTCACAAAGAGTTGGACAAGACTGAAGTGACTATACAGTCAATGAACCACCAAAGTCCTATTGATTTTGCATCTGTAACATCTCTCAAATTTGTTTTATCCTCACCATCTTCACTTACATGGCTCAAACTTAGAGTATTCATTGCCTATGACTTAAACTAGTCTGATTCTTTCTAGCCTCTCTGTTCCTGTATATGCTGTGTGCTAAGTGGCTTTAGGTGTGTTTAACTCTGTGCGACCCCAGGGACTGTAGCCCACCAGGCTCCTCTGTCCACGTGATTCTCCTGGCAAGAATACTGGAGTGGGTTTCCATTACTTTCTCCAGGGGATCTTCTCAACCCAGGGATCAAATCCACATCTCTCATATCTCCTGCATTGGCAGGCAGGTTCTTTACCACTAGAGCACCTGGGAAGTCCATTCTCTTCCCCTAAGGTATACCATATTTCAAAGAAAAGTCTGACTATATTGTGTCATAGTTGATCCTGCTTCAGTAGTCCCTCATCATCTTTTGGGAAAAGATAAATTCTCTACAAGGGCTTCTGTGATTTAGGCCCTATTTCTATAACTAGCTACTCCTCTTTGCTCCAGTAACAACAAAAAAAATGTATTGTGATTCCTAAAAGACATCATGATATTTCCAGTTTCTGAGATTTAGTCAATCTTTTGCCTGTGTTTATATTTTGTTTCTCTTTTTTTATCATCTAATTAATCTCTACTCATTCTATAATATGAAAGACAGTTATCTTTTCCATTAGTATGTTCTAGAGAATCCCAGTCTCAAGGATATGTTTAGTGAGGTACTTATGTACTAGTAGATCATTCGTACCACTATCCTAACACTATGTGTGGTGATTAATACAGGGGCCAGGGAGGTAAACGCACAGGGATTCAAATTCCTTCACCTCCACCTTGGAAAAATTCTTTAACTTTTTGAGAAACTCTTTCTCATCTGTGAAATGAAGTTGAAAATGATAACTTACTCATTAGGTTGTTGTGGACATTGTATGACATTATGCAAATAATATTGTTGGCAAAAGATCCAATGTACAGGGGAGACTTAATAAATTTGACCTATTGCACCAGCCCTTACCACAATGATGTGAAATTATGTCTTACTGCTTTCTTTATTAGACTGTAAAGATTTTGAGTGTAGTGACCCTGAGTTATTAATCTGTGTATCTCCAGGGGTGGGCCCAGTGCTTGATACATGGTAACTGCACAATATGCTTGCTTGAACCGAAGCAAGCATATGGACCTAGCTTTGCCATTTATAAACACTATTAGGAATTATGTCATATTTTAAAAAAACTCATTCACTCATTATTTATGCAGATAATGCATCCATTTGGGAGATGAGGAAATCGAGGCATGGAGGACTTCTTAAGGTAATTTTCCAAAGTCAAGAACTCAGCTCAGAGCTCTGTGATGACCAAGATAGATAGGATAAGGGTGGGAGTGGGAGGGAGGCTCAAGAGGGAAGGTATGTATGAGTACTTATTGCTGATTGACCTCCTTGTACAGCAGAAATGACAGCAACATTGTAGAGCAATTATAGAGGTAGTAGTTTAGTTGCTAAGTCGTGTCTGACTCCTGTGACCCCATGGACTACAGCCTGCCAGGCTCCTCTGTCCATGGGGATTTTCAGGCCAGAATACTGGAGTGGGTTGCCATTTCCTTCTCCAGGGGATCTTCCCAACCTAGGAATCAAAGCTGGATCTCCTGCTTTGCAGGGAGATTCTTTACTGACTGAGCTATAAAGGAAGCTCCCCTCTAAAAAAAAAAAAAAAGGCAATTATACTCCAATAAAAAAATGAATAATAGGGCTTCCCTGGTGATCCAGTGGTTAAGAATCTGCCTGCCAATGTAGGAGACATGGGTTTGATCTCTGGTCTGAGAAGATCCCCCAAGCCACGGAGCAACTAAACCCATGCACCACAACTACTGAACCTGTGCTCTAGAGCCTGGAGGTGCCACTCCCGAAGCCTGAGCACTCCAGAGTTTGCGCTTTGCAGCAAAAGAAGTCCCTGCAATGAAAAGCCCGTGCATCACATCAGAGTAGCCCCTACTCACCACAACTAGGGAAAAGCCCATGCTACAATGAAGATCCAGCACATTCAAAATATAAATAAATTTTTAAAAAGAACTGTAAGCTGTCAACTGGCCCTGGCACTAGATTTTCTGAGTAAAGACTTTGTTATATCTATTCTAGTGCAGCCCATTTTTAGCAAGGAAACATGGTTTCTTCTGACAGATCTTCTCATTAAAAAGTGTCAGACACGGTGTTTAAGCTTGTCATCATTTGCACTTAATCGGTCAAGGAATTCAGATTCTGCACCAAGTAAAGGCCATAGGAGTGACTGTTGCAAATGTAAGGGGTTTAGCAAATAATCCTATATTGATGCTTGAGCATGCCTTATTTCCTGGAAATTGCAGTGGACAACTTGATTGGACTGTAATGAAAATCTCTTTATAAAATACCTGTCCTGATAAGAGAAAGATTATTCATGAGGAAAAAAATAAAACAAAATCACAGTGACTTTTAACTGTCCTAAAAATACTCAGAGACCTGATCACAAGTAGACTATAATAAATGCAAGTGATTAAGGCAGCTGCCACCAAGTCATTTTCTCCCTAATATTTGAATACATTAGCTGAGAAGGGAGAGTGGATTTTGATTCGACTGCCACCAGAAGACAATATCTGTCTTGATCTTCTCAACAGTTTTGTTGTGGTTACAGCTTTATTCTGATCTCTCAAACCACTTTCTTTCCAACTGCTACCTATCTCAAGTTGCCCTTTCTCCACAGAGAGGAGCGTATCCTTTCTCTATCTCACAGGTTTCTTCAAACACAGGCATCATAGGCTGTCCAATAAATTAAAGCATATACATGTAGAACTGTATTAATACAACGACTTCTGTATTAAAAAACAGAAGATTCATATTTTTCAGTTACATATATGTGCTCTAGCTTAACATCTACTATCCATATCTCACTTTGATATTCCTAAAAGCTGAAAATACTTGGCTTAGAAAGTCATTAAGTAATCACACAAAAAGCCCTATAATGTGATATATACAAAGTGTTAGTTGCTCAGTTGTGTCCAACTCTTTGCGACCCCACCAGGCTCCTCTGTCCATGGGATTCTCCAGGCAAGAATACTGGAATGGGTTGCCATTTTTCTTCTCCAGGATGATATATACAAAAACATACCTATATATCTGTGTGCATAATGTGTATGCGTATACATACATACTTACCAAATCTTCACTATGTAATTGATGTACATTGTCTTACTCTATCTCCACAACAGTATAAGCAAGGTATCATTATCGTCTCATTTTATAAATGATAAAACTGTATATAAAGGAGTAACTAGCAGAGAATTATGAAGGAAATTGGTAGTAGACCCAGTGTTGCTGTCTAGATTATCTGAGTCCAATATCTGGGCTATTAATCAAGAGTGATTTATCTGTTGAAGTGTGTGGGGAATCACAATCACACTGCACACACTGAGTACAAGTTTCCGTCATGGAATTTTAGCTTAAGTAGCATTTACACGTTACAATAGGGATTTAAATGACTGAAAAAATAAACAAAACAATGACCCCAGATTACACACATCCAGAGACAACGACTACTAAGAACTTTGGGTAGTTCTTTTAAATAATGCTTCTGTCAGCCTGAATGTATGTATGGAGGACATATACCGATATACTATGTAAAGATCTATATACATATATTTGCCCTTGCTGCTGCTACTAAGTCGCTTCAGTCTTATCTGACTCTGTGCGACCCCATAGACAGCAGCCCACCAAGCTCCCTTGTCCTTCTCCAGGCAAGAACACTGGAGTGGGTTGCCATTTCCTCCTCCAATGCATGAAAGTGAAAAGTGAAAGTGAAGCCACTCAGTCGTGCCCAACTCTTAGCAACCCCATGGACTGCAACCTAACAGGCTCCTCCATCCATGGGATTTTCCAGGCAAGAGTATTGGAGTGGGTTGCCATTGCTTTCTCTGACATATATTTGAGTCACTTGATTTTGTATCATTCTTTCTGTCTACTCTCAAGGCTATTGATAGCCACTTTTCTGATATCCAGTAGATTTCTCTTTCTCTTTATGGAATATCACTATCAGCAGTGAAACCTGTGGGTTTAGTTCCAGCAAGCAAGCACTCATGTCCTCCACATTCACTTTTAACATATCTCTTAACTTTGCTTTTGTTTTAACTTCAAAATCAGCCCACATGCTGATAAAAGGGCCTTTGGACTTATCTAATTAAGTTATCCCCAAATACAAGTAAGAGGGATATCAAATCAGTATTTATTATCAAACTATTCACTGCAAAGCAAGCTGACATCCTACAACCAAATCAATTAAGACCAGAAAGTTAGGTGGATTTTTAAAACAAAGCAAAAGCTACATTCTTCTTTCCATGAACTTGTGAAGTTCATGAAATAACAAACAAAAAGTCCTTAATGCAAGAACTTGGTAATTTTGCAAGTGTTTCCATTTTAATACTTATTTTTGAGATTATTACCACTGAACAATAAATATAACAGGATGTTCTTTACTGTGAGATACACTAAATTCTGAGTCACTTGGCTTAAACAGATTTACCATCTTACAAAAGTGGCTCCAAGGTTAATTAAATCAATGGCCTAACAGTTTCATTAAGGATCCAGATATTTTTTTTTCCATTTTTCTTTTTCTCTGACATTGCTGGTGTGTCAGTTTAATTCAGCCCATGGTTACAAGATGACTGGCAAAGTTCCAGGCACTGAAGGAAGTCTCTCATTACAAAAAGAAGGCCTTTTCTACTGCCATGGTTGATGGTTTTCTTATTACAAAAAGCAGGCCTTTTCTGCCTCCATGGGTGATGGTTTTATGTGTCAGTTTGGCTATGGCAGCATTAAGGTAGGTGTTGTTGTGAAGGTATTATACAAAAATGATTATCATCTATAATCAGTTAGCTACATAATGGAGATGGTTCTGGATAATCTAAATGGGTTATTCCAGTCAAAAGGCCTTAAGAAGGGACCTCAGAAGTCTCTGCCAAAGAATAAATTCTACTGCAGCATCAAGTCCTGCCTCCTAAATTCCATCCTCCTCTTGTTGATGGTCTCCCCACAATATACATGTGTATAGAGGGGCACATTCCCACAAACATCATAGAAGCAGTTGGAAACCAGAAGCAAGTAGAAATCTTACAGGCAGCCAGAGAAAAAAGAAAAAGCTACATGTAAGAGTATCAAATACATATATTACAGCAGGTTATTCATTAGTGTACAAGAGTTCTAATTGCTAGTGTATGTCTGAGCTTGCATTTAACATAGTGAAGGATTGTTGTTTATATGAAGGTAGCCCAGTCCATGCTAAAGAGGAAGAGAATCTGGATTTAATTTTTGAAGACAAAGTTCACAGAACAATGCTCTCAGAAGAACTGAATTTTACCTGTGTAAATTATACCTCAATAAACTGCTTTAATGACATATTTTAAGAATGCACTAACAATTGTGTTTCACATTCCTTCAACTGACTACCTTCATATAACCAACAATCCTTCACTATGCTAAGTGCAAACTGCATGGGATGCAGGTTTGGGGCATAAAAATTTTAAAGACACATTCATGCATTTTCTTCCATCTTAAAGCCAGTGTTTTACATAAAGAGATTTTATCTTGATATACATGTCTCAGAGATTCTGGAGCACTGCTAAAATTTAAATAATGCGTTATAACTTTTCCTAATATGCTTAAGAATGAAAAGAAGACAAATGTAACCACATCAGGAGTTTTTCATCAAACTGTAAGTATATATAATAGCTTAAGCATGCATGTTCTCTAAAAAAGTGTCTCCCAAACATTTTAGCGTCTTTCTCTTAGCATCTCCCAACCATTTTAACCCCAAATTTTCAACTCATGAAAATTCCCCTGAGTTGTGCATTTTATCATTTGTGTTATGAGAACAATGGTACGTTTTTAGGTTTCTCAGATATAAAATGATATTCTATATCACCTGAGTTTTCAAATACACACATTCCTCTACCCTACCTTCTCCCAGAATTTCGGTCACCTCCTTTCCTCTTTTCCACTCCCTCTCCTCTTTAAGAGCCTCTGTTCTAACCATCTACTCTGTCCATGGCTCCTCTCCCACTTGGCAGGATCAGCATTTAGTCTTCCATTAAATCACCCCTCCACACCTGCTTCACCTTGTGAGGAATCTTTTTGGATATTTTGGTAATATAAACAGAGGACAAATTTTTATAATTTCACTGTCTTTTGACTGGCAGTCTTTGAAATAGTTATTTCAGTTATCAAAGGTAAAGTAAATAATAGGAAACCCCCCCCCACAAAATTCATACATTCAAACCCCACTCTGTAATCTGTTCTTTCTCAAAGGAAATTAGCATCAAGCCTGCTGAGGCCTGTCCATTCTAATCATATCCTAGTGAACCTTGATGCCATGTATTTTCAAGAAGCTGCATTAAAAAAAAAAAAATAGCAAGTGAAACTCAATTGCTGTGCCTGCCTTTGCAGAAAGCAGGTTTGCCAGACCTTAATTTTGCAAGCCCTGTCTTGTACAAATAACTGTTAACAACTGAATAGACTGAATAACGCTCTCTCCAAAATATCCTGGCCTACCAGAACCTGTGAGTATGCCACTTACATGGTCTGTCTGCAAAGCAGGAGACTTGGGTTTGATCCCTGGGTTAGAAGATCCCCTGGAGAAGGAAATGGCAATGCACTTCAGTATTCTTGCCTAGACAGCTCCATGGAGAGAGGAGCATGGTGGTCTATAGTCCATGGGGTCGCAAAGAGTCAGACATGACTGAAGGACTTTCACTTTCAAGACATTTTTTTTTCATGTGAGTAAACTTTTTAAAAATCTACTATAAACCAAATAGCTAATTTAAGATGATCTTGTATTATAACTGTCTTCTTGTTACTAAATTAATCTTTATTATTTCAAACATACCTAGCATGTTTCTTCAAGGAGTTACGTCCTCCACTTAAGACTTATATTAGTTATTTATTCCAATATAACAAATTACCCAAAACTCAGTGATTTATAACAATAAACTCACAAAACCTCTCATATTTTGTGGATCAGAAATTTGAGAGTGGCCTTGGTGGGTGGCTCTTGTGAGGGGCTCCCATCGTTTTGCAGTCAAGATGTTGGCCAGGGTTGAGTCACCTGAAAGATTAAGTAAGCCTGGGGAATATACTTCAAGATGGCACATAGGGCTGCAGGTAGGAGCCCCAAGTCTCCATCAGAGGGCCTAAGGGAACTTTGATTCATCCTCAGGATATGGCAACTGGCTTCTTTCAGAGTAAGTGATCCAAGAGAAAGAGATCAAGAACCATCTTCAGTGCTTTATACAATCCAGTTTCAGATGTTGCATACCATCTCTTCCATTTTATTTGATTCAATATAAATCAATTACAAAGTCCAGTCCACACTAAAAAGGAAGGGAATCTGGGTAAAATTTTTTAAGAAGGCATCAAAGAATTTTTGGACTTATTTAAATAATGATTTTGCTTTGGCATTCTCCACTGTTGAAATGCTCTCTTTTGACTTCTGCTGGGCTAACCTTCTTAATGTTCAAGTCTTTGTACAAATCTACTTTGTCATGACTATTGCAGACACCATTGGTACTCTGCCCAGAGGTCCTCATATTCCTTTTACTATTTCCCTATTCTCTGAGCCTAGCTTTCCTTCTAAAACCTGCATCTAAATGCTCTGGAGGGTTGTCCTTATGTTACTGAAGCTGCTTAGCTTTTTGCAAAAACTCTGCAGTTTCTAGGAATTCTGTTCCACCTTATTCCCACCAGAGTAACCTTTAGCCAATGACTGACTGAGTGGAGGTATAATAA
The DNA here is from genome assembly GCA_006408675.1 of Madoqua kirkii. Classification (NCBI taxonomy): domain Eukaryota; kingdom Metazoa; phylum Chordata; class Mammalia; order Artiodactyla; family Bovidae; genus Madoqua; species Madoqua kirkii. Next base: position 1,537 of record SJYC01047318.1, on the reverse strand, counting down.
TCCAGTCCTCTTATCACCTGTTAAGGTAAAAACTGATATTGTTCTTGTTGTTCTTTGGTTTAGTTACTAAGTCATGTCTGACTCTTTGTAACCTCCAGGCTCCTCTGTCCATGGGATTTCCCAGAAGAACCCGCATTTCCTTCTCCAGGGGATCTTCCTGACCATAGATAGAATCCATGTCTCCTGCATGGCAGGCAGATTCTTTACCGCTATGTCACCAGGGAAGTCCAGAAACTGATATTACACTCCAGGCAATTCTACAGTATGAGACTGAGGTCAGTTGTTTGCTTGAAAATGAACCTTTGTTTGTTTTCTTTCTCATTATTATCCTGTTACCCCAAATTAACCATATTCTCTTGAAAATATTGTTAATGAATGGTTTGCACACTAACCTGGGTCTGCTGCAAAATGCCTTCCACCTACACATAATTCTCTGAAATCCCTTAATTTTTTAATTAATCAATAATATTTATCACTTCTACTGTACAACACAATGTACTTACTCATTTATTAATTACTGCATGTCTCCCATAATTAATAAGTTCCACTGAGCAGAATCACTATCTGATTTGTTTTCTATAATACCAGGTAGGTTTTATTCTTTTCATTATTTTGAGAATGTCAGAAATTTCTCCATTAGAGTAATGTTTAGTGGCTGAGTAAAAATGCACAGCATATCAACTGTCTTGGGTGTTTCACAAACCCAATCATGGTCTAAAACACAGCAGCTTTGAAAATGTTTTTTCAATTTTAAAACAAATGGGATACTTGGGAGAAATTAATGTGGACAAGCACCAGTCCTTGTGAGTGGTGTAGATGGAATGGGAATCAATGGTGCAGAGTTTAAAACTGGTGGTTAAGTCTTTCCCAGACTCACAATGATGACTGAAATTATGAACTTGTCACCCATGTTACTGTTCTTAACAGGCTAAATTAAAAAATGACAATGTTATAATGAACTCTCAGGTGAACTTTTTTCAGTTAAGAAACATCTATTTTGAATTTGAAAATGTTTTAACTGTCTTACTAAAGCATGTAATAAACTGTTCTTGGAAACCTGTTGGGCAGAATGAAAATTTAAAGTCATTATTGGCAAAAGATGGTGCTGATTGGAAAATAAACAGAATAATGACAGCTATTTTTTGTATCTTTCATAATATAGTTTTCTAACAATGCAATAAAATCACACAATTTATATATCCATATCCTGTCAGGATGATGTTTCATTAAAGGTGACCTTTCATAGTATTTAATTTACATTTTCTTTCTAATGTGCTTATCCAAATGTAGCAAAACTAGAAATGGTAGATGTTGGTCATAAAATGACAGTTCAATAAAAGTCAAAATGGATTGAAGATCTAAACATAAGATCAGAAACTGTAAAACTCCTAGAGGAAAACATAGGCAAAACACTCTCCGACATACATCACAGCAGGATCCTCTATGACCCACCTCCCAGAATACTGGAAATAAAAAGCAAAAATAAACAAATGGGACCTTATTAAACTTAAAAGCTTCTGCACAACAAAGGAAACTA
>SJYC01047317.1:0-10792 GCA_006408675.1 Madoqua kirkii | reverse complement strand
GTTGTGTGTGTGTGTGTGTGTGTGTGTGTGTGTGTCTATATGTGACTATGTAAGTGAATACTGTATACTTGCATTCCTTGTCAAAAATGTTCAGAACTGTTCTTTTCTCATGTCTAAGTTTGGGGGTATTTATTTCTTACTTTTGAAAGATGGCTATCAGTTTCACCCACAGTCTTCTTTGGCGTATACAATCCTATATCAGAGAACCATCATGTGATGATTATCTGTTTGACCATGTTTTTTGTGACCTAACTCATGAAATCTCTCTTATCCCAATCCCCTACCTGTGTGCAGCAGTAGATATTTTATAACTTTGACCTTCCTTTTCTTTTCCCCTTTCCCTACGGCTGTCCGAGATGATGGCATATACTTTGAAGGAATCTGAATGCAAAGAAATACAATATGTAGCTTATTATTCTTGGTTTTTAACTCTTCCATTGTAATCATAAGCAATTACTAAGTACTCTGTGTTGATTTTATCTATTATTTAACAAGATATAGTTAGTTTCTCATTCACTACGCTAATATCAGGGAGATACACAAGTAAAACATTTAAAGCATTCATCTTAGTCCAGTTGCACTCTCCTCAAATTTTTAATGGATGATTTTACTGATTTATTTATTTAATAAATAAATTATTAAATGTCTACTATATGTCAGGCATTTTTCTAGAATCTGAAGGTACAGTAGGGAAAAAAGTAGATGACAGTCTTTATCTTTGTGTAGGTTGCAACTTAATGGGCTTCAAAAGTTATCAGTTCAGTTCAGTTCAGTCCAGTCGCTCAGTCATGTCCGACTATTTGTGACCCCATGAATCGCAGCACACCAGGCCTCCCTGTCCATCACCAACTCCTGAAGTTCACTCAGACTCACGTCCATTGAGTCAGTGATACCATCCAGCCATCTCATCCTCCGTCGACCCCTTCTCCTCCTGCCCCCAATCCCTCCCACCATCACAGTCTTTTCCAATGAGTCAACTCTTCGCACACGGTGGCCAAAGTACTGGAGTTTCAGCTTCAGCATCAATTCTTCCCAAGAATTCCCAGGGTTGATCTCCTTCAGAATGGACTGGTTGGATCTCCTTGCAGTCCAAGGGACTCTCGAGAGTCTTCTCCAACATCACGGTTCAAAAGCATCAATTTTTCAGCACTCAGCCTTATTCACAGTCCAACTCTCACATCCATACATGACTACTGGAAAAACCAGGGCCTTGACTAGACGGACCTTAGTCGGTAAAGTAATGTCTCTGCTTTTGAATACGCTATACCTACAGCTTTACCAAGGATGTCATTCACATAGACCTGAATATATATATTATGTTATGCGGAGCTTAAATAAGTAAAGATGCACTAAACAAAATTAACACCAAAAAACATATAATGAGTTAGTCAGCATATCTTCTTGACTACTTCCATGGACTACTTCCCTGTTTTGTTTACTTGGAATAATTTGAAAAATCAAAAAAAAGAAAAAAGATTTCAAATTTCATATTGCTTTTGTATTCTACTGAGAAGAGACAGACATTTAAAAAGTTAAAATAAATTGTAGTCATTGCTAAAAGATAATGTGTTCTATTAAAAAAAAGAAAAGAAAAGAGTATAGCGTAAGAGGATCTGAGAGAATTGGTATTCCTAATAGTATGCCCATTTTGAAGCAGCAATATATAGGGTTGTCAGGGTAGATATTACTTGAAGAATATGAAGGTTTTTGCTAGATGCCAAGAAATAAAAACAGAGTTTTCCAAGAAGGGGGAGCAGCTAGATCAAAATTGGTAAGATGCTCAGTAGAAGAAATGGAGAAGAGGGAATGCTCAGAAGAAATGGAGAACTCAGTAATACAAAGTATTACAAGGATTTTGATTTACATAATCAGACTAAAACTCAGGTTTTTGAGAAAAAGAGTCTGATGTATGTCTTAAAATCATCACAGTGGCTACTCTTTTGTAACAACAGAAGTGAAGAAACCAGAGAAGGGTTACAGTATAACCCAAGTGAGAGCTGATGGTGGCTTGAACTCATGGTAACTTAGGATATGCTACTGAAGGATGAATTTATATTTGCTTATTTATATTAACTGGGCTTCCCTGACAATTCATCAGTAAAAAGAATCTCCCTACAGTGTAGGGGATGAAAGTTTGATCCCTGGTTTGGGAAAATTACCCAGAGAAGGAAATGGTAACTCACTACAGTATTCTTGCCTGGGAAAACCAGTGGATAGGGGAGCCTTGCAGGCTAAAGTCCATGGGGTTGCAAAAGAGTCAGACACAAATTAGATACTAAACAGCAACTTACATTTATTATTTACTTACTTTCAGTTCAGTTCAGCTGCTTAGTCATGCCTGACTCTTTGTGACCCCATAGACTGCAGCATGCCAGGCCTCTCTGTCCATCACCAGCTCCCGCAGCTTACTTAGATTCATGTCCATCGAGTCAGTGATGCTATCCAACCATCTCATCCTCTGTCATCTCCTCCTTGTCCTCCTGCCTTCAATCTTTCCCAGCATCAGGGTCTTTTAAAATGAGTAAGTTCCTCACATCAGGTGGCCAAAGTATTGGAGTTTCAGCTTCAGCATCAGTCCTTCCAGTGAATATTTAGGACTGATTTCCTTTAGCATGAACTTGTTAGATATCCTTGCAGTCCAAAGGACTCTCAAGAGTCCTCTTCAACACCACAATTCAAAAGCATCAATTCTTTGGTGCTCAGCTTTTTTGATAGTCCAACTCTCACATCCATAGATGACTACTGGAAAAACCATAGCCTTGACTACATGTTCTTTGGCTGGCAAAGTAATGTCTCTGCTTTTTAATATGCTGTGTAGGTTGGTCAAAGATTTCTTCCAAGTTGCAAGCATCTTTTAATTTCATGGCTGCAATCTCCATCTGCAGTGATTTTGGAGACACCAAAAATAAAGTCTTTCACTGTTTCCATTGTTTGCCCATATATTTGCCATGAAGTGATGGGACAACATGCCATGATATTAGTTTTCTGAATGTTCAGTTTTAAGTCAACTTTTTCACTCTCCTCTTTCACTTACATTAACAGGCTCTTTAGTTCTTCTTTATTTTCTGCCATAAGGGTGGTGCCATCTGCATATCTGAGGTTATTGATATTTCTCCTGGCAATCTTGATTCCAGCTTGTGCTTCATATAGCTCAACATTGCTCATGATGTACTCTGTATATTAGTTAAATAAGCAGGGTGACAATATACAGTCTTGATGTATTCATTTCCCAATTTGGCACCAGTCTGTTGTTCTGTGACCAGTTCTAACTGTTGTTTCTTGACCTGAATACATACTTCTCAGGAGGCAGGTAAGGTGGTCTGTTTAAGTATTTCAGGACAAGTTGAAAGGAGATACAGGAAGGAGACTGGAATAGATGGGAGAATGGGAGTCAGTATGAGAATGCAGCATATAATAAGTCACCTGTGCTTGCAAGCGCCTGGTGCTTAGCATCTCTGAAAAAAGTGTAAGACATGTTAATACTTCAGTTATTCCAGCCAAGAAGTGTGGGAAAGTTTTCCATCAAATTCTTGTTAAGCAGTGGTTGAGGTCTGCTTGAAGAGACATTTCTGGCTTGCCTTTTCTGGTTGAAAATGCTCCTGTAGCAAGTCCAAAGCTCTCAGGTAGAGATTCACATAAGTCTAAGTTGACTAAAGTCAACTTAGAGGTGGCTGCTAAGAGGATAAGGGTCTGTGAAAGGAGCTGATTCAGGTAGTGAGAAGTGTTTTTATTTTGGGTCTATTTTGATGCGAAAGATTGAACACAAAACACAGAAGTATAAGCACATACACAGATACACACACACACACACACACATATATATATATATATATATAATGAAACATATGTATTTCTGTAGAAGATATTTTAAGCTTCCTTACATTTCAAAAATATTTGCTGAGCATCTATATGGTGCCATGAAGAGCAGGGATCCTGGGGATTGTTTTAAAATTTTGCCTGCCATATACACAAATGTGCAAAACTCAATTTTTATAGCCACTTACTTACCTTACTTACATATGATTAGCTCCTTGTCCTCATTCCCTAGTTGATGTAACGTTCTAATGACCAATTATTCTCATTTAATTCCTCTTTCTTTACCACTTTACATGCTTCCTATCAGAGAAGGCAATGGCACTCCACTCCAGTACTCTTGCCTGAAAAATCCCACGGACAGAGAAGCCTGGTAGGCTGCAGTCCATGGGGTCGCTAGGAGTCTGACATGACTGAGTGACTTTATCTTCACTTTTCACTTTCATGCATTGGAGAAGGAAATGGCAACCCACTCCAGTGTTCTTGCCTGGAGGATCCCAATGCTTTCAAACTTTATCTTCCCTGGTGGCTTAGCAGTAAAGAATCTGCCTTCCAATGCAGGAAACACGAGTTCCATCCCTGGGTGGGGAAGATCCCCTGGAGAAGGAAATGGCAACCAACTGGCATGGGAAATCCCATGGACAGAAGGGCCTGGTGGGCTGCAGTCCATGTGGTCACAAACAGCCAGACACAACTTAGTGACTAAACAACAATCTAAACTTTAATCAAGATCGTCTTAGTATTTTCCTGCTACAATAATTTTTAACCTGATCTTTCTGGCTCCAGTCTCTCATTCCAATCTCTCATGTAAACTGACATCAGAATATTACTGGTCTATATCTAAAATACAATCATATCATACATTATAATATATAACCATATTAAATCATTTTTTGGCTGTTTTGGTTGTAAATGAAAGAATCTGTTAACACTAGTTTGAGTATTTTATTTTTATTTTTTTTAACTTGCCTTACAAATACATTTTCAGGGGCATTTCTGACTTTAGATTAGGCTCTCATTTTAGTTTCTCTTGCTTAATCATCACAGCAATGTTTCTGAAATATATTTTTAGTGGACCAACACAGGCCGTATCCATTCATGAACTAAAGACAGCTGTTAGGGGAAGGAATCCACTGTCTAGCCAGCAGGCCTAGGTTATATTCTCATTCCTAGTTGAAGTCATCTCTGGCGAAACAATTTTGACTGAATACAAGGGGGAATTAGGTCTTTAAAATAAATCATAATTCTTTTATTTAAAAAAAAAGAAAGAATAAGGAATCAGACACTGAGAAAACAAATCCATATTGGTCTTAAAAATTAATATGCATCACCATATCCATATTCCTTAGTTTGACATATAAATATTTTATGCCATTGTCCCTTTCTAATTCATTAGCTTTTCCATGATACTTCTTTTAGTTAGTTTTATGTTCCAAAAACATCAAATTATCACCAAATCATCATATTATCATCAAATCATCAGATTATCATCAATTTATTCTCTAAATATACCTATTGGCTTTCTCATCTCAAAGCCTCTGTTCACGTTATTTTATTTGTAATGTCTCTCTGCTATTCCATCCAAGGAAACTTCTACTCTTTCTGGGGAAAATCTCTCATTCAACAAAAGCAGTTTTAATGTAAAATTGTCGTTTTCCATCAAATAGAGTAATTGCTACCTATTCTCTGTTCCCAGCTACATGCTGCATTTTGTGTATTTGGTAATTTTCTATTTAGCATCCTGTTTCTTTCACTATAGGACTTCCCTAGTGCCTCAGATAGTAAAGCGTCTACTTACAAAGTGGGAGACCTGGGTTCAATCCCTGGGTTGGGAAGATCTCCTGGAGAAGGAAGTGGCAACCCACTCCAGTACTCTTGCCTGGAAAAGCCCAAGAACAGAGAAGCCTGGTAGGCTACAGTCCACAGGGTCGCAAAGAGTCACACACAACTGAGCGACTTCACTTCACTTCTTTTACTATAGATTGAACTTGAACTAAAAAGGGTTGCTATATTCAGCCATGTATGTCTAGTGACCAGCCATATTTATGTCTATTTGAAATTAATAAATTTGATAAATTTTCTGAATTAATAACATTAAGAAAAGGATGCAACATTCAAACTTCATCTTGCTAGCTAAAATATTGGGATACTCATTCAGATGCTTTATAAAATAGATTAAATATTTTGAGGAGGAAAACATAGAAACTGCTATAGTGGTCTCTTACCAAAAATCATTTTTATTCTTAAATAACTATGCTTTTATTTATTAGTTTCCAATGATTAAATATATTTTTCTGTTTTTGTAACAGGGTTTCCAATGGTGATGATGAGGGCTTATCTTTAAATAGTTTCACAGTGAGTAGACATAAATTTCTTTAGAGGCCTTCAAATGCAGTTTGAAAATATATAATTTTTTTTAAATTCAGCCAGGGATTTAATTATGATCTGCTTTCTCAATGATCTCAAAAGTTGTTAAGGAAATAAGCAAAGACTAACACATGCCACAGGTTTTATGCATAAAGAGCTCAGGGCTTGGTCAGAATATAAAATGGTCTGTCCTACATTTGTTTCTGCCTGAAGGTGGCTGGGTGAACGTGGAGAAGTGTGGATGAAGCAATAGAATTTGGGAATAGGATGTGGGCAGAGGACAATGAGAAGAGGGTCATCCACATTACTGTAAGTCTACAGTTCATCTTATGCTAGAGTTTAGAATGTCAAAGTTGATGAGATAATGGAGATTATCTGCCCCATTATCTTGAATCAGCTCACAGCACAGAGACATTGTCAAAGCCTCTTGTAACACAGCAAATGAGTGCTAAAACTGACATGAGGCCTCTGATTTCCAAACTAGTCCACAAATTTATTCCTAACTTATATTCACAGTACTTCCTGGAAGACTTTTTAGTGACATACAATACAATTCACTGAATTGAAATTAATAAAATAGAAATAGATAGAAATTATTTGAAGTATTACATCCAGAAAATATTTCCTTCTAATACTCCATGGCGGGTTGTTCTTAACCTCTTCTTTGAGGTTTCCAGGTAGCTGGCAATAGATTACAGACTCGCCTTCAAATGAGTTGAAAAAACCTGGAGAATGTGGGTAGAGCTAAGGTTTAAGCAAGGTTCATACTACTCCCACCTGTGCCCACTTGGTATTTTGCATACAGAATAGAAATAACAGGTTTTTACAAACTGATAACATCAATTTTCTATTAATGACATGTTTCCTCAGTTCCTTCCTTAGAATGATACAAATACATATATGCACACACATTAAAAAATGTGTAAACTAAATCTGGATAAAACTAAAAGGCTGTGTGCTTCCTCGTCAGTCATGTCCAACTCTTTGTGACCCCATGGACTGTAGCCTACCAGGCTCCTCAGTTCATGGGGATTCTCCAGGCAACAATACTAGAGTGGGTTGCCATGCCCTCCTCTGGGGGATCTTTCCAATCCAGGGATGGAACCCAGGTCTCCCACATCGTGGGTGGATATTTTACCATCTGAGACACCAGGGAAGCCCAAGAATACTGGAGTGGGTAGCCCATCCCTTGCTCCAGGGGATCTTCCCCACCCAGGAATGGAACCAGGGTCTCTTGCATTGCAGGTGAATTCTTTAGCAGCTGGGCTACCAGGGCAGAATGATGCAATAAATAGAGAACCAGCAATATATGAGCTTGTTAACTTGGCTAAATCCTTGGACCTCAGTCTCCCTACCTGTGTAAAAGAATTCTTGACTAGATGACTAACTTAGCCCTCATTCTCCTGGAGGGCAGGTTCTGTGAGCATGAAGTCAGCGCACACTTGGAGCCATGTTCTGCCCAGGCCTATAACTTGGTCTCACTAGTCTCTTTGATCACCGATGCTGGTGTGATCTTTATTTCAAGCACATCTTTTGCTTACTCCTGAGATATATCTCTTTTCTTTGACTCTTCACACTTTCTTCTGATTTGTGCAACACTTTGAGGGAAAAAAAAATTTAACTAGTAGAAATGAATCTCTAAGTTTTCTCATATTTAAGATGTGATGAATCATGTAGCCATACCTCTTCTTTTATAGTTTAATTGTTGAATAATAAACAGATGAATTTCTGATCAATAGCCACTTATTTATTATGATATGAGCTGATTCATAAAAATATTTGAATCTCTGGCCACAGTTATAAATGCTGTTGTGCAATCATGAGATTGAAAAGTCCCTGTCTTCAAGGGGTTTTATGATCAAACTCTTATCTCATTTGAGGAACAAGACACTGCTCAGTATAAACTTAGCTGCATCTCATAAATATCATAGGTTTATAGTAATAGTAAATCCAAGGAAGTAATGTTCCAGAAGTCTCACTTAAAACTGACTTTTCCAGAGCCCTAGAGAAGACCTGAAAAATATATTCATGTGGCCCTAATGTCTTTTATAGCTTTACTGTTGAGGAATAATTGACAGACAATGAATTGGGAACAAAGTGTGAACATTTATAAATGCAATGAAATAATCTCTATCTTAAAGAAAATTAACTTATCCATCAGCAGAAAAACTGTTCTAATGATCCTTTCTAACTCCTCCTTCTGGCCCTTCCTAACCTCTTCCAAGGCAACCATTTAGCTGTTTTCTTCCTCTAGATTAGTTTACAGTTGCTGAGTTCTTTACCCTGCTGGCTCAGTGTTGAAGAGTCTGCCTGCCAATGAAGGAGATGTGATTCTATCTCTGGGTGGGGGAGATCCCCTGGAGAAGAAAATGACAACCCACTCCAATATTCTTGCCTGAGAAACCCCATAGCCAGAGGACCCTGGTGAGCTACAACTTAGCAACTTAGTAAGAGTTCTGTATAAGTGAAATCATGTGGCATTATGCATTTATTTATGTATTTTTATTGTGATAAACATACAACTTGAGATGTACTGTATCAAAAAAGATTTAGTGCATAAAACTGTAGTGTTGACTATATACACAAAGTTGTATGTCAGATCTCTAGAACTTATTCATCTTATATAACCTGATGAATTGGAATATCTGTTAAACATCAGCTACTCATTTCCCTCTCCCCATTCTTAGGTTGGTGTTCATTGCAACATCATTCACAGTAGCATTATTTATAGCCAGAATGTCCATTTACAATTGAATAGATGAAACTAAATATGGTGTACACATGCCATGGAATATTATTCAGTCTTAGAGGAACATCCTGCAATATATAAAAACATGAATGAACCTGAAGTACTGTAGCTGAGTGAAATGTCCATCATAGCTGGACAAAAACTGCACGATTCCACTTCTGTGAGATATCTAAAACGTACACTCTACACAAGTGAAATAATGCTGTATGATTTATTATAAAGCTGTCTTATCCTTTATTCTGACTTCTTTTAGCATAATTATCTGGGATCCATCTATGTTACATCCAGCAATACTATCTTTCTTCTTGTGGCTTAGTATTCCATTTTATGGTCTTCCCAAGTGGCACTAGTGGTCAAGAACCTGCCTATTATTGCAGGAGACTTAAGAGACATGGATTTGATCCCTGCATCAGGAAGATCCCTTGGAGGAGGACATGGCAACTCATTCCATTATTCTTGCCTGGAGAATCCTATGGAGAGAGGAGTCATGTGGGCTACGGTACATAGGGTTGCAAACAGTCAGACAGGACTGAAGTGACTAAGTACACACCCACGTTATATTTTATGCATTCACCAAAACTTATTTATCCATTGTCCTGTGGACAGACATTTTGCAGGTTTACAGTTTTCATACTAGTTATAATATCTACTATTCTTTCATTTATTTGAAATAAATAACCAGAAGTGAAATGGTTTGGCCTTAAAGGGTTCTCAACTGTTTTAAATGAGAAAGTTTTGTAAAAGCCAACCAGAATATCAGAATACCTGTACTAAAAGTCTTCCATGTATAGAAACAGATAAAAACATTTTCCCTTAATGCAATATGAATAAGAGCAATGCCACTGTTTTTGGTTATGATGAACTATCACAGTATAATCTATCAGTTGTGTCCGACTCAATGTGACTCCATGAACTGCAGCACGCCAGGCCTCCCTGTCCATCAGCAACTCCCGGAGTTCACTAAAACTCATGTCCATTGAGTCAGTGATGCCATCTAGCCATCTCATCCTCTGTTGACCCCTTCTCTTCCTGCCAACATCAGGGTCTTTTCCAATGAGACAACTCTTCGCATGCGAGGCCAAGGTATTAGAGTTTCAGCTTTAGCATCAGTCCTTCCAGAGAACACCCAGGACTGATCTCCTTTAGGATGGACTGGTTGCATCTCCTTGCAGTCCAAGGGACTCTCAAGAGTCTTCTCCAACACCACAGTTCAAAAGCATCAATACTTCAGCAATAAGCTTTCTTCAAGGTCCAACTCTCACATCCCTACATGAACACTGGAAAAACCAGAGCCTTGACTAGATGGACCTTGTTGGCAAAGTAATGTCTCTCTTTTTTAATATAATATCTAGGTTGGCTATAACTTTTCTTCCAAGGAGTAAGAGTCTTTTAATTTCATGGCTTCAATCACCATCAGCAGTGATTTTGGAGCCAAAAAATAAATTCTGACACTGTTTCAACCGTTGCCCCATCTATTTGCCATGAAGTGATGGGACCAGATGCCATGATCTTACTTTACTGAATGTTGACCTTTAGGCCAACTTTTTCACTCCCCTCTTTCATTTTCAACAAGAGGCTTTTTAGTTCCTCTTCACTTTCTGCCATAAGGGTGGTGTCATCTGCAAATCTGAGGTTATGATATTTCTCCTGGAAATCTTGATTCCAGCTTGTGCTTCTTCCAGCCCAGTGTTTCTCATGATGTAAAATATATAAGTTAAATATTCACGGTGACAATTTACAGCCTTGACATACTTCTTTTCCTATTTGGAACCAGTCTGTAGTTCCATGTCCAGTTCTAACTGTTGCTTCGTGCCCTGCATATAGGTTTCTCAAGAGGCAGGTCAGGTGGTCTGGTATTCCCAT